>CM067494.1:22469624-22517731 GCA_034552555.1 Semaprochilodus insignis
GATTCCTTGGTCGTCTCCACCAAGACAAAAGCGGGACTCATCACTGAAGATGACCCGCTGCCATTCTGAGTCACTCCATGACAGTCTGGCACGACACCATTGCAGTCTTTGGCGACGTTGACGTGGTGTTGAGGGCAGTCGTCGAACTGGTATGCATGGATGTAGTCCTGCGCCGTGCAGCCGTCTGCCAATGGTGCTGACACTAACCGGATGACTCATGGAAGCCATCACTGCTCGCTGAATGTCCGCAAATCTTTGTTCTGACTTAAATTGTTTATAGGCTTTAGAACTGTGCTATATTACAGCCACTAATAGCATGAATCAAATAATATAGGACTGAATTCTGCAACTTACAGTGAATTCTTACAACATACTCTACTTAACAGTTTGTCGAAATAAAGGCACATTATATATTTTCAGCAGAAATCACTCATTAAAGGTGCCATAAAATGTACATTTATTCAGTATTTTGAACTGCTCTGTTATGTATACATAGAGAGTATGTGACTTCAGTTGGGGTTACAACCAATGGTTTGGTTGGTCTCTAGAATAAAATGAGCTGTTTCCCCTTTATTGGTGAGCTCATGAATAACTTAATGAGCTCTGCTCTGATTGGCTTGTTTACAGTGATGCACTGCAATGATCACACAGAGGCAACATGTTAAAATAGACACAGGCAGGAAAATGTGATGTGTTAGATCACATTTGATAAGTTAGATCTTCAATGATTTTATTAGCTATGCTAGCTACATGGAGCTTTCCAGTAGTTAACGTTACCTATACTAGCTACTTGCTTTCAGTCTCGACAACAACACAAAATTATACAACACAATAAATTAATGTTGTTACTCACTATGAAACCTTCAGCTTAAGATGATCTGCTTCAACTGACAAACAATGGATTAAATCACACAGCATGGCTGCTACATACAGGTTGCTGTTAGGGCTGTAATCCTAATAAATGAACTGCTTCAGTGTCAAATGCTGTGTGAAGATTTGGGAAACTGTCCAGAGTGAAATCTGCAGAACGCAAACAAATATCTTGGAATTAAAGATCAGTTCAGAATCTTGTTAAAGATGTTGGCCTTCCAATTTGCCAGCTATTGCAAGTTTTAGATTTCCACTTTAAATGGTGCCACAGATGATATGCAGCATCCCCTCCCCTGCATCCCCTTTCTGCAAGTGCAGTCCACCATTGCTGTTGCTCAGTTGTAGATATTTCCTTGGGCTAAGACAAGGGCCAGTGTAGGTGAATTTTGGAAGCGTAAATATTAAGCTCATTAATATTAAGTCAAGACTGTTATGTAACAGTTTAGGATTTGGAAATTGGCCTGCTTCTCAGCCTCTTCTGTATTTGTATTAGAAGGAGGAGACAACAATATTATTTATACTTTCTATATGAAAAAACAACAGTCTAAGAATATCATGTTGCACCTACTTATCCACACTGTAAAATTTGTTACGGTATGTAAAATAACAAAAATTATGAACGTACAGTATATGAATATGCATAAGCTATTTTGGTTTTATTCCAAGACATAGGAGTGTCACAGGCTTCTCAATTTGAGTACATTCTTTGTAAGGATTGTCCTAGACGTTACTGTGCTTTGCTTTCCTTGTGGTCAGCTTGAACAGCCAACCGACCTGAACAACCACATCCAGCCGGCTGTGCTGCCAAGCTCGGACTCTCAGCCGCTGTACGGAGGCATGCCATGCGTAGTGAGCGGCTGGGGGGTCACGCAAGCCTACAGCTACTACCTGTCCCCTGTTCTCCGCGCTGTGGACGTGCAGATCATCCCTAACTGTCAATACTACTACTACTTCAAAATCACAGACAACATGATATGCGCCGGATCTCTGCTGGGAGGAAAAGACTCATGCCAGGTGAGTCAGGAATTATCGACAGAAACTAGCATTAATGGGCTAGTTCATTGGCAGGTGAAGAGCTTGCGCCAGTACTTCTGAGAAAACGAAGCAGCAGAACCAGCCAGTTTTTAATTAACTGCTTCATAATGTCACAGAAATTAAAATACATATATAAATCGATCTATTTATGGCAGTTGGTTTATGATTTAGTACCTATTTATGTGGGCCTTAAAAGGATTGCTTCAGCCAGTGTGTGAAATGCCCCCTGGTATTTAGGTCCCATGTTGGGTGGCTATTCCATTGTTGGCTAGCAGGTTACTCACTCCCCATTCTAGTTTCATTATCTGATCAATTTGAGAAATGAGTCAATTCACCTTTCCAACAGTTTCTGATTTGCAAACGTGCTGTGGCATATTGTAAAGTTTTCCAGAGGTAGCCCGGGTATAGTTACAGCTATGCTTTGCTATGAAGGACCAATTGGATAAGAGGTTCTAGGTACGAATACTGAAGACAGAAGCTCGCTGATTGTGGGTGAAGCAGCTAAACAACGACCTCCCTGAATTTGACTTTGAGTGTCTATTTTTCCCTAACGGTCAGCATAACATCATAATAAGTTTATTTTCAGGGGCAGTTCGGTAACTAAATCAACCTGTGTAATTCTAAGGCATAAATAAATTATGACTGTGTGAAAAAGATACAGTACTAGAAAAACATCACATATGGGCCTTACTAACTTTTGGCATGGCATGCAGACTGGATGCATTATTTGCAGGACTGATTACAAAAATTAATACTTAAAAAAACAAAACTCAAATAGCTTTTATTGTAGCATGGCTGTAATAGAGGAAACCCTATCCATAGATCACCATCTTTAGACACTCTGTGCACCTTTTTTATTTTGAGAAGTTGAGTAGGTGAGTAACTGAACCAAAATAAAACCAAAAAAATTCACCTATAGCCTTTTATCCTTAGCCATGATACAACAAAGACATTGTCCTTTCTGTAAGAGCACAATGCAAATTCACACTTCTGTTTTGTGAACCCTTATCCATGGAACATTAAATACCATCATTAGATACCTCCTTCACAAAGGAGAAATGGGACCCCCTAGAGGCACATTTTCAAATCAGTTTAGGCTTCTTAATTACCAACATATAACAGTACATAACAACACAGAGCAATCTTGTTATATTTATAATTATATGCCATGACCATGACTAAGACTGTGGCTAGCTTCTGTTTATCCAATAACTGAAGAAAAGAAAAACTTACTAAGCCAAGCTAATTACACTCATACTTAGAGCATCAAAGTTTTATGAATGCTATGGTTATGTTTATGGCCACTGTGACATTTCTTTCTATTTGACGACAGGGTGACTCCGGCGGTCCTCTTGTGTGCAACGGCAATTTTGAAGGTATTGTCTCCTGGGGCATCGGCTGTGCCAACCCCTACTTCCCTGGCGTCTACACCAAGGTTCGCAACTACATCCGCTGGATCAACTGGATCATCAGTGACAGCACCGCCAACTAGCCTGGACTAGTTTTTGCTTTTTATGTGTGTACAGTCGTATGCAAACATAAAGGTTTGCTCATTTTCTTCCTCAGCCTTTCGTCCCAGAGCTTAATACACAATTACTGTTTATTTGCTCAGCTTGATATATTGGTGGGGGGACATACAATGAGGACTGTGCAGAAGCTATAGCACATGTTTTTTTGCACATATTTACATTTTTACATTTTTCACATTTCTTGTTTTTCTTCCAATATACAGCTCTGGAAATAAATAAGAGACCACTCCAGTTTCTTCTTGAATCAGCATCTCCACATGTACAGCAGGTTCTTAGTGAGGAACAGAAGGTTCAGTTCTAGCTTTACTGGCAGATACAGTGAGCGTCTGGTTCATTAGAACAAGGTCAAGCAGCAAACACACAGGACAACACAGGCACAGACTGGCAGAGGGCCAAAACCACTCTCTACTGACCGTGATGAGGGCCATTTCATTTGAATGTCACTTCACCACCGTAAGATGACCTCAAGTGGCCTACAGAAAGACTGGCAAGCGGTGGCTGGGGTGGAATGCATAGCGAGCATGGTTCAAAAAACAGGCTTCTGGAGGCGTCATTAGTGATTTTCTAAATAAACAGATCTAAAATACAATATTTGATCTGGAATTTGGGAGACATGTTTCCAGTAGTGCATAGAATAAAAGAGAACTGCTCATTTTGGCCAAACACAAACCCATAAACTGTAAAACTAGAGAAACTGATAATTTTGAGGTGGTCTCTGAAATTTTTCCAGAGCTGTATTTTTCATGGCAAATAAACTGAAATTGTGCACTAAAATTCGCGGGGATGTGTCAGAAAATCAACCAAACATGTAATTGGATTGGGGCTGTTCAAACCTTGCACACGACTGTATATGATAATCTTGTCTAGGAGTGTAAATCTCTGACCTCACAGTGATTCGTTTCCAATGCAGTTCTTTAGGACATGATTTAATGCATTATGAAATCTAAAATTTCAACACAATTCAATTGAATTATACTGAGAAATATTACTACAACATATGGAATGCACAGATGTGACTGGAGGTACGATTTACACAGTAGTGCAATGTTGATATTACAGTCTAGTAGGCCATTACATTTGAAAATGCTTGAAGAATTTTATGTTTGCCCAAATTTTTTTGCCATCCTTGGTTGAATATTATTGTAGCTGATTAGCAATTGTAACATTCCACTTATCAGTGCATTTGATTCCCCACCTTCAGGGTGACCAAATGCTTTTTTTACACCGCTGCTTTTGTCCATTCTTGTCCACATATCAAGTCCTATGCAGTGCTAAACTTTTTGAGGACCTAGTTAAATGGGGGACAAGGGGGTTTCTTAAATGTTTGTGCCAGTGGCCAAATCATGTAGCTGTGGTAGAGTTTGCATGGGACAGAAACACACTTAATGGTCAGACAGATGTTTAAGCTTATGTCAGGGGACAACTGTCAGTTTGTTTCGAGACCGCTGTTTGTTTTGGCCTGTGTTCAAAGCGACCAGCTTAAAACGCTGAAGAAATGTTCTTCCACCCTGCAAAAAGGGCAGTAAATGACTATGCTGTAATACCAAAAGCGTCTGGGTGCGGTGCTTTTATGTAAACAAATTGCTAGTAATGAAAGCAGCATCCCTTGGCATTTCTTTGGCAATCTTCTGTGTAATTTCCCAGTGAAGGGCCAAACTGCAAACCATTATATTTACGTTGCATCACTGCAGTAGGTTGTAAAAGCAAGAACACTATTATTGTGCCTTATCGGTTAAGCGGGTCCTCATCATAAAACTGATTTTATTTTAGCAAGGCGATTTCACCATGATTTCACACAAAACATCACCGTCATTGCTCAGTGACCTTTAAACACCAGCTTTCCTCCCTCCTTCCCTCCCTCTTTCTTAGTGTAGTGGAGCGAAAGCTCACTGTCTCGACTTTGACACAGAGTTACATAAGCTAGCTGGATGGGAAAGCACTTTTGAATGTAGAGAGCAGGCTGGGAAGGGTACAAGGGTGGGTGGGTGCATGGGTGGATGTACATACGTGAGAGGGGTGGGATAGAAGATCCTAGAACTGGGATTGGCTAAATATCCACCCAGAGAGAGGTCTAAAGGGGGACACAGTCAAAGCCGCTGTAGTGAACCCCATAGCACACATAGCAGACAGAGCAAGATGAGCGACTTGAAAGTGAGATGCGAGCTGCTGAACGGGCCGAAGAAAGGCCTTAAGGGGAGCTCCTCTGGAGTGAAGGGCCTGATCCGCCAGTCTCTGGAGGCCAAGGGATTCGCGTACTGCCCTTACAGCAAGTTCAGAGTGGGGGCCGCCCTCCTGACCCGTGATGGGACGGTGTTTACAGGTGAGAAGCTGGAACCTGTAACTCAAAACATACTTACAATAAGGCATAACTGCTTCAAACGTCTTCACTACACAATGCACAACAGAAGCCAATGGGCACTGGCTTGAGCATCTGCCCATTGACTTCCATTATAACACCAGTTTCCAGTTAAGAGGTTTTCTGTTCTGGTTGAACTTGTTGAAATGATTGTCTGTGGTAATGAACCGCACTCAACAGATGCAGCAGATAGAGAATAGAAGGAAGAACATTGATGTATTCCATTAACACCCAGGGCTGATTCATATCCTGCAGTGAAATCCAATTCAGTTCAACTCTGAAAAAACAATATTCAACAATAGTAATTATACAGCACCTGCAGTAATTCCTCTTTACACGCAATCAACAGCTTCTCAGCCCTGTGAGCAGTTAAATAATAATGCTATTGGTTACATAAGGAGTGTCAAGAGAGGACGGCAATGCTGCTGTAAGGGTTTTTTGATGCACTCAAGAAAGTATTCATAATTTAAAAAAGCTTTACTCTCACACCTAATCTCAGTTAAGCTGGCTGTCAGAGAGGGAATGAAGAAGAGGAGCCATGGCTCACACCATTTCATGGCGAGAACCTAAAAATCATCACACAGCGGCGAAGAAATGTATATTTGATAACGTTTAATTACGTTTAACTAGGTAACTATATGATACATATATGATTATACATAGATATATATATATACATGTATACATGTAAGCTTTAAACTCAGACAGGATCTCTCTAACCACCATGGTCATGTTTGTTTTTCATAATGTTCTGTGCTGTGTTAATGATTAAGAGATAGTGTACCAGTACACTCCAGTGCTTGTATCTTAAATAGGAAATCATTACATAAACGGTGTGTTGTTACTGGTTGAAAGATGACGCCCGATGTTTGCTTTTTGCTTTTTCCAATACGGAGACACGTCACAGCTTCACAATGAACAGACAGTCACAGGGACTCACATGGCCGAATCTGTGAAACGACCAAAAACAAAATCCACAATTGCTCAATCACCCGGCCTTGAACCTTCCAGAGACATCTGATGTCCGAACTGTTTGACTCACTGTATCATCAGCACATGGTGGAATAGAACAGCCTGTATATCCGTCACTGCAGACACAAGCGTGAGTTCATAAATAGTATATGCCTATAAATATGGCTTATGTGTTAAACGTAAACAAAAACTGCTACATTCATCACAAAGTTTGTTTCTGTGAGCAGGTCAATGAAATTAAAACAGTTTGCTTAATTTCACACATTATTTAGTATTGTGTAAGATGTTAACACAGTGCATAAAATATACATTATAATGTAATACATATTTAGCTAGAACAACAGAATTTCCTAATAATAGCACTTTTTAACTTTAATAAATCGTCAAAACTCCACAGAATAAAATTCTGCCATCTAAGTGAGCGGCAATCGTCCACCTTACCTTCAAGAGTTTTCTTGCAGGGTCCCCACCTGAAATGAGGTGCCTACGGTTTGTCTCAAACCCTGACAGGTCTGCTGAAGTATGCTTTGTAGGCCTTGCACATCTTAGCAGATGCAGAAGTACTTTTTCGCTTTTGTCTTGATAAATTGGCCACAGACGGAGCAGAAGGCATCTGCCGGATGCTGCGACCTCTTGATGCCCTCTATATTAAATGTACCTCTGTATCCACTATCCACTTACTCACCTGGAACATCAACTGAAACGGCTGTTTTAATGCAACAGTATTTATACTGCTATGTGCACTACTGGATAGTCCCAGACAGTTCTAGAAAGTTGTGAACAATTCTCCAAGGTTCTAGAAAGTTCAAGACAGTTCCATAAACGTCTCGAGAACTTTCACAGTTGCAGAAGACACTTGAAGTCTACTCAGCACTGAATGTATCTGCCTTGAAGTTTCTTTTTTTATTCAGAGAAAACAGCCAAAAACAAATTTGGTGATTTAACAAAACACTTTTTAGAAGGAACGGCTTTCGGTTTTTAACACCATGTTGCCATGTTGTTTCCTTCGTGGTCTTCACCCGTCCTCCTTGACATTCTTCGGAATTCTCATCCGCTCTCGGCCAAAGGAGGACACTATCCCACCTCTGACACTAAATGGAGTATCTTGGTGAAGAAGGAGACACGGGAGATGTCTTGATTGATCACTCCTGGTCACATACGCTTCCTCTCTGTGTGGTTAAGACTCAACCCCACACTAACTACCCCACAGCCACACGATAAACACAGGAAACACATAGACACATCCTCAACCAGCAAACAAACAACAACTTAATCAACAACACAGCACATGTCCCTTTAAGGAGGGGGAGGCAGAGCATATGGCATAGATTTGTATAGAGCCCCTGCTGTGAAATGATTTCATGCATGTCACTGTGCTTGCTTAACCATTTCCAAAGCTTTAGGTTAATCAGTGCTGAATTACATGAAATCGAGTAAGCTGCTGGTGGAATTTAACCTATACAGTAGCTGAGAACGTTCAGGAGACATCTGGAGCCAAACTTTGTTCTTTAAGCTGGTTATTTCAAAATGAGAAATTCAGGTTTCTTTGTGCTGTATTGAGGTTATAATGTGGTTATACTGTGTAGAGATTTTACTGAGCAAAAAACACATGACCAACATAAATGGTTTTAAGCAATTATGTTTAGGTGTTAAGACTTTACACAGTAAGACCTGATATAGAAACCCAAACGCAGTACGACAAGACTGACTCAAAGATTTCATTCTCACCACTGTGATATAATAAGCCACTTCAGAGTGATGAAAAAATGAAAGCTTTTTGATATTTTGGTGCAACAGTGTGCCATATTCTAAAGTCAGGTTCTCACTGTAATCTCACCATTATTGACCAGATATGACAATCGCAATTGATTTCCATTCCATTTTTCCGAACAGGCTGCAATGTTGAAAATGCCTGTTATAACCTGGGAATCTGCGCAGAGCGGACTGCCATCTCCAAGGCCGTGTCAGAAGGCTACAGAGACTTCAAAGCTATTGCAATAGCCAGGTACAGTAGCTACTGATCCTACAGAGAATCTAAGCTCTACACAGGAGTTCACACTAAGAGTGGGGAGTATAATAATATATTGTTGTTATGCATAATATCATAAATATCATTGATCTCACTGGTATTCTTAAACATGTAACAACTGAACATCATAAAGATTTATACTCCAGTGGTGGAGAACCTGTAAGCAACAACCAGAGTATAATAACAGCATAAACTTTATGCTAACTGGATATCTGCCCATAATAACAGATCACTTATTTGGACGAGTTGTTTGATGTGCTTCCTAAAAACGTCAAAGAACTTTGCCAATTTTAGCTTCTACAAAATACAAAACACTGTAATACATGCTGGCCCTTATCCATTATTTGACCACCTTTAAAGATGTACAAACAAGTTTGATCTACAAAACATTCATATGATGGTTGAAGGATCAGATTCAGTGCGTGAAATCAAGCACCAGCCTCCTCATTTAGATATAATTTATATGGAGCTGGAATATACATGCAGGTGGTTCAGAAAGAAAACAATAAAAACGTCAGCATTTCAGCAGTGATCATAAAACTAGCACATGCAAATTTCACTGACACTTGTGTTATTTGTTTTATTATTGATTTCATTTTTGGCATATATGTATGATACAAGTGTCTGCAAATATGAGCATTAAAGTTTTACAGGCTGAAAATACTTACAAATGCTATTTTTTAAGTAACTAACCAACATTTCTAATTGCACCTGTAATGTCAATAATAAGGAAAAACAACCTGCAAATAATAAACAATAATACTAATAATGAATTATGTGTACATGTCTATTCGGTACAAAAATGGCTGATTTTACATGCAAATTAGTACTGTAGTGTTCACCAGCATAGATGAAGGCACAGCTTTTGCACCAGTCATTGTGCTATTCTAAAGAGCTGCTGTTGTTGCCCACAGCCATGCAGTACCTAAACTCAGATTTGCTCTAACAATTCAGTATAAGCCTAAACTAGGTTCTGCAACCTTAGTCATTAGACCTGGGGCACATTTAATCTCAGAGCGTTGTGCACTGTTTTGCACACATACGAGTTAAATGGTATGTTGCATTGAAACAATGGGCTTTGAGGTACATTCTCTTCGGTGTTGATGGGTGTGTTAGAGGAGTGACTGAATCAGCAGTCATGTGCATATAAACTCCACCCTATTAAAAAGGCAGTGAGCTCTAATAAAAGTCCTCTACAACTGCACCCGCTGCAGTTTGGTGCACACATCAGCCAAAGATGTTAGAAGAGATGTTTTTGTTGTAGTTATTGTAGGTTCCATAAATCCCTTAGAAAGGGATGCCAAAATCATCCTTTGCAGTTTCCATAGTTGCATAACTTGTGTAGCACAACAGAGTGTTCAACGCCACCGTTTCCATTTGATATAAAGTTTTGCTACATTGTGTTGGGG
This sequence comes from Semaprochilodus insignis, assembly GCA_034552555.1. Classification (NCBI taxonomy): domain Eukaryota; kingdom Metazoa; phylum Chordata; class Actinopteri; order Characiformes; family Prochilodontidae; genus Semaprochilodus; species Semaprochilodus insignis. Next base: position 22,479,825 of record CM067494.1, read on the forward strand.
CTGATGAGTCTATGTTGGGGCTAATGCACTGACTCATAACAAGTGGCCAGTCCCGCTTTTCACAATAAGAGTCCTTATAAAATAAAATAAAATAAAATAAAATAAAATAAAATAAAATAAAAAAGTGCTGAAATAATCCAGAATAAACCTTTTGCTGAACACACTACAGAATAAACATGTGCTTCCATGTTCTATTTAAACACTGACACTGACCCCCATCTCATCATCCTACAGTCTTTTAATGAAACTAAAGACGTTTTGTTCATTTTACACCGTACACTGTAAAGTTTTGTCGGTGTTGGGGGCAGTACATTAGCTCATTTGTCGCTGAATGCTGTCATTTAATTGGTTTCCTACTAACACATCTGCATAATTTGCATTGTGCTTCATGTAAATGATATGCAAATGAGGTGCTGGTAGGACTGCGCTTGATTTCACGCACTGAAACTGATCCTTTGTGCTCAAGGGTAGCTGTGTATCATGAAAACCTCTTAATAGGTTGTACACCGACTGGCTTTAGTTCATATACCCACTTGCCCTTCTCACCTATGAATGAGCTATAATTATCCAGCACCTCAATCTGTCTCTAATGGCTGAATGTACAGCACTCGTCCTCATCCGTCTGCTTTACCTTTTCAGCGACTTGTGTGAACAGTTCATCTCCCCCTGCGGAGGCTGTAGGCAGTTCATGAGAGAAGTGAGTTCCTTTCAGAGGCAGTGGGTAAAGGGTAATAAGTCTGTCGGGATGTCCGTCATTTGTAACATTGTGCCTGTCTTGTGGTCAGTTTGGTGCCAGCTGGGACGTGTACTTGTCTAAGCCGGATGGTTCTTATGTGGAGATGACGGTCGAGGAGCTGCTGCCAGGGTCCTTCGGCCCAGATGACCTGAAGATGAAGAAGGTGCATTCTATTCCAAACGAGTTTTAATGACCTCTGTAAGAAAATGGAGGGAAAATGGGGAGAATGTCAGAAGAAGAGCAACTTAAAGGTGCATGTAAAGCTATATATTACAATGGCATTGGCATATTGGACGTTTCATTGAATGAACCCAATCAGGTCCTGGATTTTGACATAGAACGTCTGTTGTTTTATAGGTTCATATGTCATATGTTATACTCTGCTGGTAAAGGCCAGTTAATAGAATGAGGTATTTTGCATGTAAACATGTCAATGTATTTTAGAAGTTGTAAATACAATCTTGTATGTACATTTGCAATCTTATTTAAGAGACAAAACGTTGTGTATTAAATTTAATAGACACCACTGAAGAAATACGTCTCTCAGTTTTAGATCGACAAGGTCTGAGGTGCTTCAGTATTGGCTACTACAGCGGTACCACATTATTGTGTATATACAGGACTGTGCAAAAAGCTGTTGATCTGAGCTGTAGGCCTAACAATTAAAGGGCCCATCTGATGGAAACTGAATTTTTCTCACCTTTTGTTTTAAATAAAAGAGTTTGATGTGATGTGTAAACATATACCATTCACCCCCAGCCCATACAGCCCAGTACAGTTAGAAACAAAGCTCCATAAGCAGCCTCTTTAGATGTCACTTTTTTGTGTTGCCACAAACACCAACACTTTTACGCATATTCAGTCTGCAGTGGTTTAGCCCCACCTCATTCACACTGACGTTATATGGAGTGTTTCAGGCTGGTCTACCTTTCAAATCAAGCACAATGCAGGGCAGCCAATCAGAACAGAGCTCATTTACGATGTCAGTCTTAAAGGTGCAGTATACAATTCTGGAGAAGGATGATGAAATGATATTTCGACAGCAAAAAAAAATGCAGCCTGCCATTCAGTGCACTTTCAGAAGCTCCCCCTCCCAAATTCATGGACGCACCTTGCCACCTGACACTGGGCTAGCAAACTTGTTTTTCTCCATGGCCACAAAACCCTTAGTACAGACAAACACCATGAGATGAGGTCAGAGAGTACAGTGACACAGCAAGTAATGTAACTAATGTTAGCTGGGTTGTGGGTTAGCAACCTCACTAACTGACGCTGCGATTCTAACCAGTTCAACATTCTGGTGGTGCAGCGTCCCAGTTCTACTCCAAATAGTGCTACAGTTACTGTTTTACGCCTACTACTTCAAAGCTGGGGCCTCTAGGTAAATCACTTAGGTTGAAGGAGTTTGCATGTTTGCATACAAAATATAAAAGAATAAAATTCAGGAAAAACATAGCATATAAGCCCTTTAATACACAAAAGGAAATGTGTATTAAAGGGCTCATATCCTACATTTGTCTTGTAGTTTATCTTCCCCCTGAGCTCCAGTTGTTAATCATAATTCATTTTACATGACCCAACCTCTCTCCATCCCTTAGAATCTCACAGGTTGCATTTATTATTATGCATTTAAAGGTGCAATATATGATCTCAGTCCAATGCACTTCTTGTCAAATTCAACAAATATCTTCTTTTCCAGTTCCACCTTAAATTGCACAATTTACTCACTCATCTTCTAAACTGCTTTACTCTCCTGGGTCACGGGGGGGCAGGAAACCTTGGACAGCCAACCATTTCACAGCAGGGCAGACACACGGACATACATGTTCACACACTCACACCTAGGGGGAATTTAGCATCTACAACTCACCTGGCTGCATGTCTTTGGACTGTGGGAGGAACCTGGAGCACCCGGAAGAACCCCATGCAGACCACGGGGAGAGCATGCAAATTCCACACAGAAAGGAACCCGGGCACCCCAGCTGGGAACAGCCCTTCTTGCTGTGAGGGGACAGTGCTGCCCACTGCGCCACAGTGCTGCCTTTAAATGCCACCATTAACACACAACACTTTGGTGTATTAAAGAGCTTATATGCTACATTTTGCTAGCGTGTTATCCTTTCATATTTGTTTTCATGACATGTGAACCCCTTCAGTGTAAATGATTTACCTAGAAACAGTTTTGAGGCCAGGTTTGTGTTTAGTTCCTAAATGTCTGTTCAACAAAAGGTTAAACTTTGATTTGAATGCTCTTTCAAACGGATCAAACATTAAAAAAGGATTACGTTTGCCAAAAAAAAAAAAAAAAACATGGCACACTCTAACATTGTCATACTGCCTTTAGCGTTGATTATGGTGCACATTCTCCGTGATATTGTTTCTACAACTTTCTATACAACATCAGAGCATTTATTTCTGTCCATAGTTGCATTAATACACTCGTCGTTAAAATAATAGTTGTACATAGAACGAAGTGTGGGATTGCAGTGCTACTGGGAAGATAAAGGTTACCAGGAACAATAAATGATGATAAATTTAGACTGATATGGGCCATATTTATGTGGGCCTCTCAGATTGGCGTTGGGCTGCCATGTTTGCTAATGCAACATTCCAGACATCTCGGCTTGGAGTCGTAGAGGTTCCTAATGGTGTCCTCTGAAAATCCATCCCATGCAGCTTAAATATCCTCACACAGTTCCTGCAGATCTGTGCGGTAGGGGTGGAGGTGCGGTAGTGGTAGAGTGACACCAGGCCTTCTGGACATGTGACGTGTGACAACAAACCGTTCATCTTGGTGCTGACCATGGTGCTTCCACACACAGATTCGTCTCCATCTAGACAAAAGCAGGACTCGTCACTGAAGATGACCCGCTGCCATTCTGGGTCACTCTGTGACAGTCTGGCACAACACCATTGCAGTCTTTGGTGACGCTGATATAGTGTTAAGGGCAGACTTCATAACGGTCTGCATGCATTTAGAGATGCATCCTGCAGCCGTCTGCCAATGGTGCTACGTCACATGCAGGGCTGAATTATTCGCATGTCTCTTGATGTCAAACCTACCCGCCAAGTTTCATTCCTTCCGTCTTGGTGCAAATGTTTGTTTGACGATGAGTGTATTTGACCAAGATCTTGTACTGACGACAAAAGAATCTAATCACTCCGTAGGGTCTTCTCCGGCACACCCCAAACACTTCCAGCGGGGTTAAGGTCAGGATTTTTCCAAGACTGTTTTCAGACCAGGTTTCTTCCGCAAAGATGACGGTTTTCCTTCCAGGGTGTAATAAAGCGTTGGACAGTTCTGAACCCAACTCTGGTCATTTCAGCTTCTCCTGATTGGGAAATACTGGTTTAATGAAACTACAGGCAACTGTACGACTGTAGAATTAGTGTAAACTTTATTTAACTATCTTTATGTGGGAGACAAGGAGAAAACAAACAATGCAACATCTTATAAATAAAACTTCTTCTCTTAAATAAAGGGCATGTATAACTAATCTCCCAAGGTCAATATCCTAATCCAATTTTCATACCATTAAGAGTATTAATTACTTACTTTCCATTCAGACCTACATTCAAATAACATTCTGTGGAACGCGCCTGTACTACAGTACTACTTCTGAATGAAACCGTCCTGACAATGGAAAACAGAAAACGAGGTCAAAGTGCAATACAAAACAAAAGTGAAGAGCTTAAAAGCTACAATAGGTGGAATTTAAGGAGAGCAAAATGCATGCAAGCAACTGAGTCAAGGAAGTCTTCCAAATGAAATGGAACATGGAACAATGAGACTTCTTTTCATGCAAGCAGATACATACTAGGAGCGGGCAATATGACCGTATTCACTGTTGTCATGAGTGGCCACACTTCGTCACAATATGCTTTTCTGAGCGTACTGTGAGTATGAATAGCAATTAGATAGTACAGCATGTTTCATTACAAAGAGAACGTAATCCTGTTTAACTGGATCTGAATAGGTTTTGGAGGCCATTTGGTAAAAATGTGGTACTACCGGTACTATTTGTCTGCTCAGAAACCCTAATAACACACATCATGTACCATAAAAATATCTTAAAATATGATATTCCTGCCATATCGCCCACCTCTAACACACAGCACAATCATAAACTACCAGTTCAAAGTGTATTACGCAGAGTTTCGTCTTGGGGTTTAGTCTTGTTCGTTCAAAAAACATATAGAACCGTATGGAAAAGTTTAAACAACCTGGGGCAAATTATTTTCACCAAATGTGAACAATGTATGTGTAGTTAAGTTTAACATGCTGGAAAAAAGGAAAGTAAAATATTAAATGTGGCTTAACGTTTGCACAGGCCACGTGTGATGTTTTAACTTTTTCTTCCAACGTGTTAGACAGCAAATAAACAATTAACTGTAATTAAAATGTGTGTTTCCAACAAAATGTGTCATTAGTCTGGGATGTCCAAACATCTCCATACAACCGTTTATAACCTCTCTAGAAACTAGCTGCGGAGAAATTCATGGAAAAGATACACGTTAATTTTCTTATACATAAGAGGTTAAAGGTACAAGATGACCAGGTCAAACGATGATGTGAGATTTTTAAAATCATATCAGCATTTTCAGCTAAATGAGAAACCATCAGTTTACATCACTCGTCTATATGTAGCACCTTTAATTACGTTTAAGCTGTACAATAGCTGAAAGGAATGCAACTTTACTGTCTGGACCAATTACTCAGACCATTACCAAGCCTAATTTATTTAGATTTAGAAAGTATTCCAGAAATGGAGCAGTATTTGTAGACAGAATCGTGACTGGACATGGGGGGGGGGGATGCGATCCTATTTGAGGTCTATCTTTGAGATGCACCATACAGTACAGGTATATACTATACAATGCTTTTATTAAAAGGTATATGGCCGGGATTATTTGAAATTACTCTTGAATTCTCCATTCTGATGGCTTTCTCCTCTTTTCCAACAAACCAGCTTTAAGAAACTAACTCCTACAGCATAAAGCAGCAGTTAAAATGAGCTCTTAAGTCACACGGAAATGACATGGTTGCCGCAGCCCCTCGCTAGCAGCAAAATGCACATGCGCCACTCCCATTAAAAAAAACAAAACAAAAAACAAAACAAAAAAGCCACACACTCTAGTGAATCGGATTCAGTGCATAATCCAGTATAATGTTTCAGTAAAAGTCACAGTTTCCTAATAAAGCCTTACACACTTTACACAAACAGTGTACCGACGATTATTCTGGGTCAACTTCAACAACTCCTGCTACGTGTAATCATGAGACGCCCCTCCTGGGGAGTCGAAACCAGCTGCGTTTGTCAGCAGGAGTGACCACGGCCTTGCTTGCACAAGCCACGTCTATTCATTTCTGAGGAGTAATGGTGTCCAGATCAGGCCAGGCTGGAACATAGTGTCTGGGAAGGGTGCCCTCCATCAGCCTCTCCATCCACAGACTGAGTCGGTCCAGTTTGTGATGAATCTGCAAAGTGGATGCTCGTTGTCGGGAGCTGCCCCTGGACCTCGCCCGAGAACCTCCACCGTCCTCATCAGAGGACCTGCTACAATCCGGCTCGTCACCCGTGAACACGGGCCTGAAGAGGCAGAAGTATTTTTTATGGCCGTTCAGTGCCAGCACGTAGCCGGTGTAGTCTCGTTTACAGGAGGATGCGCTTTCTTCTTCCTCCTCGTCTGAAGGTCTAGCACCAGGCGCCAACTCCAACAGGCTGTCCATCCACTGGCTGTGCTTGTCCACGTTCAAGAAAGAGTAGTGAAGAGTCTGAGATCTGGGATAAGAAATATTTCATGAATACAGGGTTTTTAGATTTTATCCATAGAAGTCAGCACTCTAATTAAAAAGATATATATATATATATATATATAAAAAGGTATTTGGTTATTTATTTGTAACAAGAGAGTAACCCATTTTGGTGATCTATAAACTTATAAAATCATGCAAAGCAACCATGCAAAGAACATTCAAGCAAACATTCTAGTGTTTCTGAGAGGTCATGGTTCCTTATATCAGTGTTTCTCAACCCGGAGATCCTGAAGGCACCCTGCCCTCTATGTTTTAGTGCTTTCCCTGCTCTCAACACACCTGATTCAACTTATCAGTTCATTAACAAGCCCTTTCAGAGAAGCAGGGGGTGTGTTAAAGCAGGGAATCCACTAAAACGTGCCGGGCAGGGTGCCTCCAGGATCAGGGTTGGGAAATACTGCCCTATATAACCACTGCTTTAACTGAAGGACAAAAATGTTTGAAAAGTTTTAAAGGCAATTCTGCAACTAACCAACTGTGACCCTGGTCAATGAATCTAATTTGATTAACTGACTAATCGAACCAGTAAACCTTCTACAGTTTCATCATAGATTCCCCCGGTCGCAGCGCTGCCATCATTCAAGCTTGTGCCTTTGCACTCCCCTGTGGTACACACACAGAACAGACCTAATCATTATTCTAATTTGACTGTGCTTTTAAAATGTAAATAGTTGTATAATTAATTACATTAATTACATACATACATTTGGTTTAAATTCCTCAATTATTAAGTTTGAGTCCTGACTTCTCCATTTATTCTGATGTCAAAAATATATGCATGATGCATTAGCCAACATTGTGCTCCGACGCTAGGAAAAGACCACTTCTGTATGTGTAGCTCAATAAATATTACAGATATAAGTATAGATTTATCATCATGTAGTGTTCCTGGAAGCCTTTATCTTCCTTCTGAATTGCACTGCAATCCAGCCCTTCCTTCTATGTGCAACTAGGCCATTTCTTCTTTCAACAAAACAAATAACTTTATCAAAAATTAACTAAATATCTCCTCTTGTACTTACAAATCCAAATACAGTGTTAATTAAAATTTCACATTTGCAACTGCAACAGGATTATTTACTCTTCAGACACCGATTAGTTTTCTATATGGAGGGGAGGTAATGTAATTTGCAAATTCGATTTGGGGGTTCAACACAAAGATTCAACTATTTAATCCTTTTTTACCATATTACTTAGTAAACAGAAAATCTAGTGGCATGAGATTTAGTGATGAACTCGACCACATTAACATAGTCAAATGCAACACAGTGATGGGCATTTAAAAATGAACTGCGGCCTGTTTTAATTACCATCACAACATGTTAGCTACCATATGGATTTGTGGAATAATGAGACAGACAGCACATACGTGTTTATGTATAAATCAAGCTATTATAGCTATTATAATTGTATATCACTTTAAAAACCATGTGTAAATGAATAAACTAATGAAACAGTTTAACATAAATTCACAGCATTGCCTGCAACAAAATAGCTCCTTTTCTCTCTCTTTGTTTTTTAAAAACTTAAAAAATCATATCTTTAAACTTAAACCTAAATCTAAACCCTAAAAATGTAAATCTAAACTAACAAATGAAGTAATTTAAGATAGGATTTATTTTAAGACGTAAATAAAAACAGCAGGCCTGAAAATGGTAAATAAATTCACACAAAAAAATAACTTCTTGTCGTTGTCAGGATGGGCTTATCAGGCTACTGTATTTCCCTTCAAACATAATCTTATACTGTATTACTCCTTAAAATTAATAAATGAATCTTAAACAAATAAATAAACAAATCAAACACCTGCGATTTAAGATCTGAATGGAAGTTTGTGTGCTTCAAACTTCTTCCGAGACCTAATTTTAGATACCTACCTTACCAACCACTCTCCAGCTGCTCTCATCAGTTAACCTCTGTGTTGTCACACGTTTTTTCTGGCCAGGCATGCCAGATAGCCCCACCACAACATGAAATATATTTATGATTCCCCTCATTTATAATTCTTTAATGAAATGTTATCCCACTCACCTGTTCATTTTTGTAAACTTTTTAATCTAGTTTTTGTAACGCACAAACACTTCTCGACTGCGGGACTTCAATTGGATTCAATAAACACAATCTTTTGCAGTCTGCAGCAATAACTGTGACTTCTAAGAGGCATAACAGTTAAAAAGACACACAAGCACCTCACCCTGAGAAGGAGTACACTTCTTTGGCAAACTTCTTCAGTAGAACTTGCTTGGATGCGTCAGTGAGCACCAGCACCACGTTGATGTGTCCCGGCCTTAACCTCACGAGGTTGCTGGTGTAAGTCACATCAGTCAGCTCTGTCACCTCCACAAAGTTCTTCTTAGGAGGACGGCTGGGGAAAAAATAAACTAGGATGAATGATGTGTGGTAGAATTATGACAAGTTTCAAGGACTTGCTCAGGAAACCCTCAAAAGGGAAACAGTTTCTTTCTCTACCTTCACTATTAGGGATGGGTTGCTAAGTCTATCATACCTTGTTGTGTTTTCGGCATTTGGAGAGCTCTCAGCAGTCTTTGGTGACTCATTGGCTTTTTGCTTGGGTGGCTTTTCCTCACCAGAGTCACTGGAAAAAGGACCAGCAGTTATGAGAGGAATCAAAGCTAAACTATAACCCCAAAACAAGTTGAACTCAATGAACCACACCTGTAATGACATCCCTAGTGTTTTCCAGGTCCTACCTGAAAGCCTGAATTATGACTGTTCCGAAGAGGATGAAGAGAGCAGAGAAGATCAGAGATACGATGGGCATCATCTCTCGCCTGGAGAAGACAGAGACACATCTGAGTGTTGGTGTGTTTCAGAGTGTTGAATTAAATATGATTAAAAAAGCATGCACACGCAAATTAATGTTGAGGTAAATGTAAAAGAAGCAACTGTAAACATGAGAGCACACATGTGCAGCTTGTTGCGGTAGCCATACTAAGTGATGCCAATTTCTCTTAATTTTAACCAGCAGTGCCAAAGGCGTTGATAAAAGCGATGTAGCAGAGATTAAACCATCCAAATTATTAATTATTAATAAATAAAAAAAAACAGAATATTTAGCCATACATTTCAGTGGTAAGGTGTAGCGCAACTCTTTATTTCTTTCTGCCTGTCTTTCTTTTTTTAGGATCCCCATAAGTCCCTTATTTAATTAAAGAAGTTTAAAGTAAAATGTAAATATTTTGTTAAGGTTCCAAGGCATACCAATAGCTACCCAGAGCATACATATAATATTTTATTTATTGTTTCTGTGACGCCACAAAAAAAAAATTATTTACATATATCCACCTAGCTTAGGTTCACTCATTCATATTGCAGTTCTACTGAGAGTTTCAGCTCTCGGGAGTGCTTTTATCAATAAGACCCAAAACAGGAGTCATTAATCTTTTCTTGTCTCATAGGCACAGTAACAAAAACGGCTTGTTTCATTTTAAGATATCAATAAAAGGTCAAGTAAAAATGTAATTAATATTTATTTATGACTTATACACATTTCTGGTAACATAATATTAGCACAAGCAAAAAGCCTGTCTTTGGACACTTGTGTCATTCCATGACAAGATGGGACAGTCCACCACAACCAGGGGGAGAATCTGTATTCAAATTACTGAAAATAATTACTACAGTGGCAAATAACAGTTTTTGTAATTTAACAAATTGTGGAACCTTTAAATGTTGCTGTTATATTGCCTGCAAATGTGCTGCTAGCTGTTAGTCGTTAAGTCCAAAAACCCTCTGCAATCCACTGACTTTATGTTGATCATTGTTTTAACTATGTATGTGCTAAATGTAGGTATGAAGACTATATTAGGTTACTGTCATATTGTCATATCTGCACATTTTTAAATTCAATAACGCCTAAAGCAATGATGCGCTTTATGTTTTCTCAGTTAATAATTAGTAGTAATTAGTAGTAGTAATGAATAGTAACAGCTATTTGTTGCTTAACAATTCACACCCCAAGTGAGGACGATGTCAGCTCACCTGTATTCAACCTGATAAAAACCCCTTTGGAATATTTTAGGTTTATGATATACTGCATCATAGAACTACAAAATTTGTTACAGTATACAGTATTATGATGCAACACTCAGAACCATAATTTACTATTTAAAGCAAGTGTCAGTTACTGTTTGTGTATGTAGCTGTATGTGAGACTCTGAGTGGTTCCTCTCACACTTACCAGTTTGAATGGAGAAGGTCAAAGTACATTTGAGAGAGATAATCGTAAGCAGCATTCGCCCACCGAATTAGAAACATCTAAAATGAAGAAATGAAGAAACCAGATTTACAAACTTGCACTGATGGACTCTGTGGAGATCTGAATGAACAAGTACCTTTTTCAAAATTTTGTTTTGTCCACTCCTGTTTTCAAAGTTAACTAAAGCAGATAAAAGCCCATATAAAGAAGACCAGGTATATATGGACTATATGGATCCAGGATATGGATGGATTAGTGGGCTACATCAATTTCCATAGCTCTGTTAATTTTTGAGGATAATCCATTTAAGTACCACCTTCGTAGCCCTGCCCACTTCTGAAACTAAAACTACACCCAGGTCTGACTGACTTGTCTCTGACTGCGGACACTCACGGAAGCAAACTCATTGTTGAGCTCAGGCAGCATTGCATCATAGGTGAGGAATGAGGGGTCTCTCTGCAGGAGCTCTAGCTGTTCATGGAGGCGGTGCTTATCCTCATCACTTCCGTTCCAGCCACCTGTCACTGTCCGATATAGCACCTTGCCCGTGGCGCTCCGCCTCTCCAAAATGATCACCTACAGAGAGATACATACAGAGAAAAACAGAAAGAATGAGACAGATGTACAGTACATATCAAAATGTAATCAATTGTCCATCAAATTAAAAAGCAAGCAGAAAGCATTTTAGAATGTGAGGTCTGAATCTGTGTTTAATACTTGGTCCTGACCTGTGGAGGGCTCATGTCCTCCTTTTTGAGAAGGGCATCACAGAGAGGCTGCTGCTGCCGCTGATAGACGTAAGCGAATCTCAGCACCTCTTTAGTGTTGGAGGAGGCAAAGTCAAAGAAAGCATCATTCACCGAGCCAAAAGCCTCATCCTCCCCAGTGATGAGCAAGACACAGTACCTGTGATAAAAGAACATGTACTGTAACCTTTGAGGCATGAGACCTTCAAACAACACTTTCGAGAACACATTTAAAAAAGGGGGCAGTTCTAAGTGGGATTTGAGAGTTCTCCGTAAGACCTGTTTTGAAAACATCTTTAGAAATCTACATCCATCAGCTAGGCTACAGAGAGGAAGTCCAGAAAGAGAAAAAGAAGTTTTAACAGAGGTTAAAGTTCTTGAGCATATTATAACTAAAACTGCTAAAACCTAGAAAGAGAGGAGGAGTGGGGTTTCTTACTTTCGGCGCCGGTGGAACTGTTTCACTGGGCACAACTCATCGAAGAGCTTTTGGTTCACCAGCCGAGGCACCAGCAGGAAACGGTTGTTGGAGACAAACTCATCAATGATCTGCTTCTTCATTCCCCTGGACTGTGGGACGGAACAAAAGAAGTTTAGTTAAAAAGCCTAAATAAAGGATATGCTCACTATACACTACTGTTTCAAAGGTTTGGCTTATTTCCTAGATATCTCTTTTTTTATCTCTTTATTTTCATCCCTGAGGCCCAATTATGGTTGTGTGTGTTTATGTACCAAACACTGTCAATATTTATTTTTGAATGCCTTTTTTGCACCCTTTCTTCATTCCTTAGAGCAAAAACAGACCATGTCATGTTATTGTGCCTTTTAATATATGAAACGATCTATGATATAACACATGGCATTTAAATGATCGCTTATAAACGGCCTCAAATTATGCCTCATTCAAAAAGCAGGCCAGGCTGAGACTTAAAATTTCAGTGTGAATGGGCTGAGCTGAACTGCAATAGGGTGAACATGCAGGAAAACAATAATTGTATTGATTTTCGCAGCAACCACATTTGTAGCTTAGTAGCCAATTATGGACTGCGTGAACTGGGGAGTGAATGGTACATTTTGAAACTTTAACAACGTCTACATTCAAGATCACAGTTTTTTTTTTTAAATGTAGGTTTTCCAAAAAAAATCGTTTTCCATGATCATGTGTACATCATTGTAATATGGTACTTAGGTGCAACTTTACAGATTTCAAATATTAGCAGAAAGTTAGATATTCAGAATGTGCAATATTAGTACTATTATATAAGTACTGCCCAAACTGCCAAAAAAAATTGTAAATGGATAATTACAGAGTATTATTTATGAACAAATACGATTTTGTTGCTAAGCTACTTTTTGAATAAGCCATGCAAAATATTTTTCAATGCTAAGTTTTTAATATTTTGATCTACATTGTTACTGCACACTGCATTGCTGATATTTACTTGAATACTGACACAAGCTGCCTGATCTTAAACTCAAAAGAAACTTACCGTTTCCATTTTTGTTTGACACATATACTAACAAAAGCAACTTTGATTACTGTAAGCAATACTGTGTGCTATTTTTTTTTTTTTTTTAAATAAGACCTTTACCAACCATCTAGCAGAAAATACAGTATGGAACATCCTACTAGTACCTGTAATACACCAATAAAAAATGGCTTAAGTTCTGCATCATAAAATTATGAAAATGCTTACCACACTAACTTTTCTTTTCCTTTATATAAACTGCTTTTCTGTGAAGCTGCTTTGAGACAATATTAGTTGTAAAAAGCGCTATACAAATAAATACTGATTGATTGATTGATTAACTCTGCTAGCAGGATCATTAGATTTTCCATTATATGTTAGCATCAAGCTAACAGTGGAGTAGAGTTTTCACAAATGCTTGACAGTTGTGCACCACTGACTGCTGCACCACTCTGCATCTGCATCTTAAGACTTGAACTTTTTGTTCATGATTAGGGATGCAACAAACAATGTCTACAAATGCTGAACAGAAAAACAAAAACATTTCCAATAAACTGACAAAGCTGAAACTGATTTCTTATTAGCCAGCTTATGCAAATGTTCCACACCTTTAATGGTGCTCCAGTTACATTTTGGTGCCATTGCACCATTACGGTAACTGATGCATCATTTAAGGTGGAACAGAACAATCAAATAAGAAGCTGGCAAATACAAAGCCATATTATCCAAAAAAATAACAGACATATAACCACCCCAGAATTAAAACCTGGTTCCCTTTGAAAGAAGTGAAATTTGAATTTGAAAAATGTTCATTGTCAAAGAATTTATTACTACAGTGATAATTTTCCTCAGTACATCACTCCGAGTTTCCCCTCACTCCTCATAAGGTGAAGAAAAAAAATAGAAAGAAAAATAAATAAATAAATAAATAAATAAAACGGATGGTAAGATGCCTTGAAACCAGCTGTAAACATTTGTCTGGCTTTCTGATGTTCTTTGGCATAATTACGAATTTTCATTACACCACAATAATCTGTAGCTACAAAAACAATTGGGTACATTTAGGATGATTTAATCTTTGCTATATCCCTTTATATATCCCTGGTGCCATTTTGGTTAAAATTTAGTGGAGTCAAAGATTTGCAAACGATTACAGTGGCAAGAGTCAAGAAAACCTGGAGTCGAGCATCACTAGTCAGTACTAACTGGCAGCGTTACTGAGAGAACTTTATTATTCATATCACATTGTTTATAAACATAATCTTCAACATTACCTGCTTTTTGTTTTGTATTGTGGCCGTACTACAACTGTAGTTGTTACTATGCAACGCCTTCATAAGCACCTATCTAACAAATCACTAACTAGATTACTAAATGTAATATATTTTATTTTATTTGTTTCACTGCAGACACCAAAAACACACAACATACTATGAACATTATATCCAATATAATATGTGTCCAACCTAACAACTCAGTCATTTGCAATTAACTGTATTTGCTAGCTGTTTTCACCTTAATTCTCTTTTGAGATAAATTATGACTAAAGGACACACAAACCTCTAGGCTGCTGTCTTCTTTCTGAAAGAAGACTGCAAATGGCTTCATAAAATGAGTTAGCAGATAGTGAGGAAGTAGGTGTTACCTGTATGACATCGGCAGGTTTCTCTGTGTTCTCCTTAAACAGGAGCATGGTAGGAGCATACGTGTTGATGTTGAACTGCTGCAGGATACGTGTAGCCTCAGTCAGGCCCTGGTCCACATACCCAAACCTCACAAAATCCTGATATGCAAACGCTGTGAGCTACAAGCAGAAGAGCAAATCAGGACACTTTAATACCCAGAGGCCGGTCACAGGCGCACATTTGAATAGAGGTGTAACAATGCATGTGAAATCTTGATATGGTAATGCAATACTGCAACAATGTGCATCATGGAGGTGGGACAATGCATCATGGAAAATGGGAAGTCTAATAATTTTGCCATCTAATACAACTGCACTAGTTAAATACCAACATTTATAAACAATCAGCACCAATCAAAACCTTGCTCTAGCAATCCTCCTGCCTCCCAGCTCTAGTGTCATCAAAATATAATGACAATACCAAATTGTAGACAGTAATGTGAACTGAATTAAATCGTGAGCTGTATATACAATTACACCCCTACATCCGAATTTATATTTGAGTCAATGGGTTTCACAACAGCACAAACACAAACTCTTACCTTATAAAGTAAAGGCACTGTAGGCACTGTGTCAAATAGCAGCAAGCTAGGTTTGTTCTCTTCACGCCAGCCACTCAAAAACTGCAAGTAGTTATCATCTGTCACCTTGTAGAAAACAGTAAAATATATTTTAATTGTACAAAGAAAAGACAGCGAAATGATTATTATGACCAACAATCTGAATTGTAAACACTGTTCTTTAAAGTACTAGCCAGAATATCCTACACTGCTGACCACATGTCCAAAAGTACCCTTACTGCTGATACAGGTATTCAACCTGTATTGAACGGCTTGCACAATCTCCATAAAAAAGGCACCGGAGCACATGACCCTAAGGTCACCAAGCCCAATGCCAAGTGTTAACCAGAGGAGTACACCATTTCCCTGCATTAGCCTATGGAGCAATAGAGCCGCATCTTCAGGAGTGATGGACTATAATCCATTTCGGTTTGGATGGGCTAGAGTGGCGCTTCTGATTCAGAACAAATCATTCTACATCAGCACCTGACCTTACCAGTGCTTGTGTGGCTTAATGCAATCCATTACCCACAGCAATGTTTCAACATCTAGTGTAAAGCCTTCCTAGATGAAAACAGGCACTCTCTGCCAAAAAGGTGTGCAGACTCTCTATTCAGATACCAGAGGAAATGTAGGATAAGCAGGTGTTTATATACTTTTGGACACATAGTGAACCTTGGGAAGAGATCTAACCTTCTCCACTAGTCTCTGTGGCAGCAGGCTTTCCACAAACTGCCTCAGGTACTCCCTGGATATAGCGTAATGGAAGAAGGTCACTTTGCCATTTATGAGCCCCAGAATAGAGGGTGTTCGGTGGGCTCCAAGATGGTTAGCCAGTCGCTTCTCGTACCCAATGTCCACTACACCAATGCCCACACCTAAAAACAAAGAACAAGAGAAGTCAGAAGCACAAAAGAACATATGTTTGTTCAAAAACAGAAGTTAATAATCTAAGTTTTACTGACCAATACAATCTTATAATATCAGGAAACTGTTTGGTTTTGGCAGAAAACACTGAGATATTTAGAGAAATCAAAAAGTAGTCAGAATTGACCTAGACAAAAAATTCCAAATGGAGCCAAATCTCCCTCTCAAGATTGAAATGCTCAGCCCACATGTGCACAGAGTGTCATACATATTGCATGTTAAGCTAACTATCAGAATTTAGCCAGCTGTATTCTGATTGGTTATTCGTATGTCCATGTGTTTGCACTAGTACCAATTTCATCTGCTACCAATTTCAAGGAAAATGTGTTGGTTGGAAAACAAGAACTTATCCAGTTTTCTTTCTGATTCGTATCATTTTGTGCCTTATAGATATGTTTTGTTGTTGCCCTGTAGCCCTGAAATAGCAAAATACTAAAGATTGACAAGGTTTTTGCAATCATAACGGTAAATATCTGTTTTGGGGGGGAAAACAGAAAATGTTCTAAAGCGTAGGGACAAGCAGGTTACAAATTGTTGATGTTTGAACAGGTCTGCACAATGGAAACAATTCCCTGCTCCCTGCAAATAATTCCAATCTCATGATCAATCCCTATTATAATGTCTCCAATTTTCATCATTTGTAACCCTACAGCACTAATTATTTGTAATGCTAACTATTAAATTCTAATTATTATAATATATGTATATATCACATTATAAAAAAAAAAAAAAAAAAAAAAACACATCACACCCGTAACGTGATGTGCGAATGTGCATCCAAACACCCAAAGAACAACTATTATTACTCTCGGGTGCTCACAGCACACAACGAATCAGTCAGCTAATGGTCAGAGCCTTGTTTCCAAGCTGTATGAGGGCTAATATCTAGATAATGATTATGGATCAATAAATATTGTCCAGCAAACCATTTTTTAAGAACTGTGCTGATGATATTCTTCAGATATTTTCATTAGATATGTTGTAAAGTACCCACCTAAAGGCTCCAGCTCCTGAACTGTGTCTTTCCATATTGGCTCAATATGGATGCAGGTGAAACACCACTCTGATGTAATCTTTATTAGATAGGGCCTCTTGAAGCTATCCGGCACCACCTCACTCATGTAATGTTCATAGCGAAGAAGGTGCTTGCTGTCTGTGAAATCTCGGGTCGACTGTGTGAAATGAAAGAAGGACTGGTCGAAGTAAAAGCTGTCATGAAAGTGCCGGAAGCCCTGAGGTGCCTGTCCATGGTGCTGGTTCTCATCCGTCTGCCCAAACCGGTCATAGTTCGCTCTCCGCTCCTCATTTGACAGGATCTGCAGAAAACAAGGAGCATTATATGTACAGACAAGAGTCAGGGGAACAAAGGGGGACACCTCCTATCAATTAACAGACAGCAATTAATAATAATGCAAAAATAATAACAGTTCATAACAAAGTTGGGTGATGTGGCAAAATATTATATCATACAGACACAATATGCATCATCATATTTAATTTTGTCTGAGGTTTAATAAGTTGAAAGAGATAAAATAGAACTTGTAGTGGCAGATGACGATAACAATAATAACAACAATAACAATATAACAATAACAACAATAATAATAATAATAATAATAATAATAATAATAATTTACTCAATATTTTGGCAACTAAAATAAACTAAATCTTATTATGCCTTTTTATGCTCACTTTACTTTTTTTTTTTTTTTTTACTAGTTTTATTTAAATTCATATTTTGTTTATATACAGCTTCCTTAAACTCAAGGAGAATTTTATGACTTCATAAACAAAAAAAAAAAAAATCACAGACCGCTGTGGTATTCCAAAATATTTATTTTGCCAAACATTATGTCAGGAATCTGCAGACACTATGGTTATACAGTAACTCACCTCATAAGATTTCGTAATCTTAATAAACATGTCTTCTGCACCTGGATCTTTATTCTTGTCTGGGTGCCTACAATAAAACAGAATGCAGTCAGAATGCTTAGGCAGCATAATCACTCTTAGGCAACACGTTCAGATCCTGAACTGCAAACTGCTGCATGTGCTGATCAGAAAACCCAGAATAAAGAAATAAGAACTAAACATTTACACCCTTACAGCCTCATTACTCACCACTCCCTGGCAAGCTGCTTGTAAGCCTTCTTGATTTCAGCTTGACTGGCGTGTCTAGACACTCCAAGGACACCATACGGGTTGAACTCAGAAGCTTCTGCTGCTGCATGATCCAACAGTACCAGAAGAACAGACAGCCAGAATAACCTCCTCAATGACTTCGGGAGGGATCCCATCTTCTCAGACTTGGGCGGGCAGGCTAATGAACAGAAACCAAAACCAAATCTCCATGTCAGTCATATGATCCAATGCAGAAGGACCTAGAATTGCGAAACTGAAAGCCTTTTTAAGCGTTATAAACACAGGATACTATGGAAGCCCATTTCTACCACTTAAAGAAAAAAGGCCATATAGGAAAACATGAGAAAGTAAGTCAGAACTATAGGATGCTGAGTCATAACTATAGGATGCTAAGTCACGACTATGAGATAGAAAGTCAGAACTATGAGACGCTAAGTCATAATTATGAGATAGTAAGTCATAACTATAGGATGCTAAGTCAGAACTATGAGACGCCAAGTCAGAACTATGAGACGCTAAGTCACGACTATGAGATAGAAAATCATAACTATGAGATGGTAAGTCATAATTATGAGATAGTAAGTCAGAACTATGAGACGCCAAGTCAGAACTATGAGATGCCAAGTCAGAACTATGGGACGCCAAGTCAGAACTATGGGACGCCAAGTCAGAACTATGGGACGCCAAGTCAGAACTATGGGATGCTAAGTCATAATTATGAGATAGTAAGTCATAACTATGAGATACCGTACGGTCTTCTTTTCTTTAACTGGCTGAAACGGTCTTCCATAAGGTACAGATTGACCCAAGTTAACCAAAACACGCAACGCCAGGGCTGACAATGTGTTGGTGTCAGCCAAGTAGCTCTAAAACCAACTGCTCTGCAACACGGTGCCGGATGACAGGGCTTAAAAACGGCAGTCTCCTTTCCATCAGGTAGCGCGTCAGCTTATTAAACAGGCGAAATGACTGAACTATTGAGCGGCACATCATTTAGCAGCTAGCTTAGCAGGTAGCTAGCTGACAAAACTCGAACAAGCACAAGCAGTTATAAACCAGAGAAAACAAGCACAACAAATAAACAAAAAGGATTTAGAACATGAATAAATCCGCCAAATCATTTAAACTAGTGAACGAACATGACAAACACACGACTGGTTGCTTCCCGGGAAGCAAGCTAGCTGGCTAGTCGGTAAGAGGCGGCTAACTGTAACGTTACTTTAGCCGGCTAGCTTAGCTTAACATGATGGACCGGGCCGCTTCGGCCAAAGAGGACTGACATGACAGACACATGGCAGTTTGGCACAACGACTGAAAACCAGAAACTAAAAAGAGGATACTGACAGAAGCTTATACCGAGCTCCTGGCATAATCGTAAACAGTCAGATTCCAGTCATGAAGCTTCCCGGGCTAAACCCACAGAGGGCTCGCGCTGCTCTCCAGCTGCTGTCCTAATGTTAATGTGTGTTGGGAAGTGGGGGGGGGGGGGTGTTTGGGATCCACCCTTCGCGATAAAAGCCCCCCGAACACAACATAACCACGCCAAAATAAATCACACTGTACCGTTAATATATAAGCACAGGTCATAACCCCAATAAAACAACCTACATGCCCCATTAAAAAAGGATATTTTATATGTTATATGAATATTAATTAAAACTGGAGTAATCTGAAGTCAGGGTAAGGGTAAGATGTCCCCTTCCTGACCAAATGAATGATGGTGCCATATTTAATTTACTGAACGTTTGTGCTAGTTCTCTGATATTAAGGGATCTATTGGTGTCAGTTGATCAGTTTTTCTGACATTGATAATAGTGATCAATCTGCATCTATAACTGTACAGCTGTGCACTGGTTTAAGCATCATCACCCTGCACCTGTTAAAGTACTGCAGGAATATTATATGCAGGGCTGATAGATTCATTGCCTTTATATCATAATCTCAGTTTTATTGGGGAAATTGAACCATATAACACAGATCTTGTGAACTTCCTGTATATATAGAAGTTTGACCAATCAGATCCAAACAAATCCCTGATGTGTTGTGACATCGCAACCACAACTTACTGGCAGTCAGGCACCTTACATGCAGGACTCAAGCCTCAGGCCAGAAAATGGGCGTATTCTCGTTGTCATAGCCACAAATACAGGCCAGAACCACAAATGTACAGAAAATGATATAAATTACATTTGCAATGTTAAGGAAATGTTAGGAAGTCATAATTATGAGAAAGTAAGTCATGACTATGAGATAGTAAATCATAACTATGATATAGTAAGTCATAACTATAGGATGCTAAGTCAGAACTATGAGATGCTAAGTCAAAACTATGATATAGTAAGTCATGACTATAGGATGCTAAGTCAGAACTATGAGACGCTAAGTCATGACTATGCTATCCTGCTGGGTCACGGGGGGTGCTGGACCCTATTCCCGCTCTCAAAGAGCTGAAGGCAGGATACATCCTGGACAGGCTGCCAGTCAATCACAGGGCAGACACAGACAGACATACACGCACTCTCACACCTAGGGGGCAATTCAGCATCTCCAATTCACCTGGCTGCATGTCTTCGGGCTGTGGGAGGAAACCTGACCTAACGCAGGCCCTTCCTGCTGTGAGGCGACTGCACTACCCACTGCATCATCATGCCACCCTGCACATAGATGGGTTTCCCACAATTGGTCAGTCCTAATTATGTGCATGCAACAATGTTAATGATCATAACAGAAGTGTTGTGCAGCACTGTGAGAACTCATAGGGGACTCTCTTCTTCAGTGGTCAGGACCCCCACAGAGTAGGTATCATGTGGGTGGTGGATCATTCTCAACACTGCAGTGACACTGACGTGATCACAGTGTGTTAGTGTGTGTTGTGCTGGTGAGAGCTGATCAGAGACAGCAGTGCTGCTGCTGGAGTGTTTAAACACCTCAGTGTCACTGCTGGACTGAGAATAGTCCAACAGCGCCCTGTGAGCAGCGTCCTGTGACCACCGATGACGGACTAGAGGATGACCAACACCAAATGTGCAGCAGCTATCGTCTCTGACTGTACATCTACAAGGCAAACCAGTGAACTGGGAGTGTCTAATAGAGTGGACAGTGAGTGGACACAGTGTTTAAACACAACACACACCAACACCACCACCTGCTCTGTGGTGGTCCTGACAGGGTAACAGAGTATACAGAGAAACAGATGGACCACAGTCTATAATTGTAAAACTAGAGTGCACCTATGGTAGAGCAGTGGAACTGGCCCTCTCTATAATATTATTCATATACTCACCAGCCACTTTATTAGGTGTACAGTTAGACACTGTAGCTCATTTGCTGATGCACAGTTTGTGTTTGCCGTCCTTTAACCCTTCATCACTGGTCAGTTATTGGGTGGACAGAAACCAAATCCTCACAGCAATGTTCATGCATCTAGCATGAAGTCTGGAATAGAGGTTGTTCCCCCAGCAAAGGAGGCATACATTCCTCATTCACACCCCGATTTCTTAAAAACGTTGGATAAGCAGGTGTCTCTTTGTTACATACCGTATATTGAAGGTCCTGCAGCTTATATGATGGTGTCGGGGGTATTATGAAACATTTATGGACTGGAATCCAGTTTGCTGACTGTCATAGGTACTCAAGAGGAAACTGAATGTGGTATAAAATCCCCCTAACAAGAACATTTACAGGCGTACTGGGTAAATTTGACTGTCTCCCCCTAGTGGTCCAATTAATGCAATACAGGTTACAGTGAAACTGACCACAGGCACTTTAAAATTTCTGCATAGATCACGTTCTTACATGGTTGAGATGTAAGCAAAGAGGGTTGATGTGAAATGATCCACTGTGAAGAAACTTACTGACTCTTCAAGATTCTTCACAGTGGTGCTAACAGGAACCAGATGCTGCTACGTCTACAAGACAAATACTGATGTTGTATTATCCAAATTTCTTATCCAAACCTACCAGTAACTCAATAGGCCTTCTGAGTTTAAATGTTGATAATGGCAAAATGGTAGTAATAATCTGGGAGAAAAAGACATCTATTTTACGATACAACAACCTTCATTTATCTCTCTTCCATAAATAGATTCAGTAAAATAAATACGTTACTAAAGCTAGCAGATGCATCCTGTAGCCTAATTGTTAACATTCCTCTACAAATAAAGAGAAACAGTCTAGCAAAAGTGATAAGAACACCACAACTGACAGACATAAGACAAAAAAAAAATCACTTTTAAAACAGCCCGTTTATTCATTTAGTTTAAAAAATAAAAAATAAAAACTAAAAAGGACTATTTCATTGTCGCTATAAGAAACAGTACGGAAGCACTGAGAGTCTTTGAGCCTTTCTAGCTCTTCAAGTATGTTCATTCGGTTCATAATTCAGAGGCAGAGCCTCCATGAGAGCAGGCCAACGGGGGCACGGAACACGGGGCTAGAGATGAGGAGGCGAGGCGAGGCAGCCTGGGTCTTATAACAGGCCGAGAATGCTCCTGTTCCACGGCCCAGTCCTGTAAGGCCCAGCTAATCAAAACTCATGTGCACCAACGCAACTCATCTGTTCCTTCATCCAGTGATGACTATCCAGAAGTCCTGTCAGCAGCAAAGGATCATAAAGAGGAGAAAGAAGAATAAGACATGAAGCGTACAGGAGCGGAAAGAGGAGGAGAGGTTTGGAGAAATACAGACGTGTGAAATAAGAAAGAGAGGAAAACATGGTTAAGGAAATTAGAGACTAAAAGCACGGCAGACGGCTAATCTCAGGAAGAAAGGGAAGGTGCAGTGGTGATGGTGAGCAATGTTATGTTGATGAGGCGGATATACGTCCTGCTTGCATTCAAAACACTCCGATGTTATTTCCGCATTGCAAAACCAGATCACGGTTATTTGCATAAAAGTATATTCTGACGATAACTACAAGGACACCAAGCAACACAATTTGCATCACTTTCAACATCGAAAGAAAAGAGCAGGAAAGGAAAAAAAAAGAAACAACTCAGCATTACAACTTTTTCCTGTTGGCGGAAAAAAAGGTCTTCATCAAAATGTAAACAAATTCACTCCTTGGGTACGGAAAAAGCAAAAAACAAAAGTCTGAGATCTCCCTTCATGTCCGTCTACACCGAGCCCCGCCCCTCTGAGCTCAGAGCAGCTGAGGCAGCGTGCTAGTCTCTGCCCTCTTCGTTACGCCCCGCTCTTCTGTCCCTTCATTACGCAAGATCTCCCCCTGCAGGTCATCTTGGGTGCAGCAGGAACCGGTCCAGATACTGCGACAAGGCCTCCCAGTTCCGCCAGAGAAAGGCCAGGAGGATGACTAGGAGCAAGGTAGACAGCGTGCGGCTGCGCGTCTTCATCAGCGGGACCACACAGTTCGCCACTGTGGAGACGAACACCAGCAGGACCGCCATGACGGCTAGCAGCACGTTGATGAGCTTGCCGAGTAAAGTGCGTGCTGTGGCGTTCTCCAAACCTTCCAACTGCACTACCTGCTGCTGTTGCTGCTGCAATTCCATCTTAGAAATACGTGTTTGGCAGGCCTCCAGTGCTTCCTACGGACAAGGAGGGACAAATACAGTTCACATATACATGATGAGGGTAAAACAGTCTGACATCAAAACAAACCTGCAATTCAAACATGCTTTATTAGTCACCTCTACAAAAAAACGATTTTGTGCTTGAAAAACACTGTAAAAAGCTTTTCGGAGGTGGCCACTTTATAGGCTGCCTAAAGGAATACATTAGACAGTAAGGACGGTCAATATGGCAAAAACATAAAAACGCAAGATTCGAACCTGGAAATATAATATTGCAAGCAGCATGCACAATCACGTTTTGTAAAACCAAGATCTCCCAGAATCTGGTATTGTGAATGCATTGAAAGAGTAGCCTGGAGGGATCCGTCAATATGGTGAAGGACATGGCTTCTGATGATGTAAGGGAATAATCTACCGTTGTCATCATATGTTCATCAGTGTAATGTTGATCTTGCATTTAACACCTATACATCAAGCCTGTGTATGTAACATCGATACATAAAGATGTATGATATGGTCCAAAAAACGACCTGGCTTTTCAAGGTGACGCGCAGCAGCGTACAAACACATTGCAGTGTGCTTTTTTTTTCCTCCCTTGTGACTCGTTAGTGCTAGCTTTAAAGACATCTTCACAACATAATACATACAGTATTTATTTTGTTTTGAGCCTTGGCATAACCATATTCAAATACAATACACAACACATGCAACACAACACAACACAACACATTAGGCTCTCTTCGTAATGAAACAGTTCCTCACTTTAAGTAATATTCAATTTATGATAAGAAGCTCTTTCATATTGCCCACTATTACTAGGTAGCACCATACGATTGAAGGAAACACCTTGATACACAGACACTGAAGTACCTGTATGTCTCTGGCTCGTTCGTAAGACTGGTATGCGATTTTTTCCTCCATGCTGGCCAACTCCTGCTTCAAATTTAAAATTTCGTTCTGATGAAGTTCTGTGAGATCGTTCAACTGCTCCTCTAGACGTTCACACCTGGCAAAGCACAAATGAGAACTGGTAAACACATGCTCAGAATGAGGCAGAGATGTTGCTTCACAGGAGTCTGAGTATCGAGTCACTGGGATGTGAACGCAAGTCGACTCTCCAGTCTACCATAAACTATTCAGGTTCAACACAGCTTCAAATAACGAGCCAGTCATTGCAGAAGCACTTGTAAACTTCAGTTCAGTCTAAAGAAGAGAAATGAGGAACTACAGCGGGAAATATGACGCCTTAAGAAAAGAGGCAAAACAAGTTGAAAGGGTTGGCAAATCTGTCCCTCTCTGTCTCTCTAGGAAGGCTCATCTTCTCATCTTCGGGAGGCACCGCAGCCTATCCCAGCGTTCAATGAGCTGAAGGCAGGAAACATCCTGGACAGGCCGCCAATGTATCGCAAGGCAGACACACCGACATACACATTCACTCACACACTCGCACCTAGGGGCCAATTTAGCATCTCCAATTCACCTTACAGCATGTCTTTGTACTGTGGGAGGAAACCCACACAGACCCAGGGAGAACATGCAAACTCCACATAGACACTACAGCCAGGAATCGAATCCAGGCCCTTCTTGCTTTGAGGCGACAGTGCTACCCACTGCGCCACTGTGCCACCCGGTTAGCGAATCTAGTTTGTAAAACGAGTATGCTAGCTAATAGTCATTTCAGTTGAAGATTAATTAAAAGGTCTTTATATAAGGAATATGATCCATAACATCTTCAGCTAAATAAGCAAGTATACTTGCTATACAAACTACATACTAGCCAAGTTTCAAGTCGTTTTGCTATGAAACACCAAATTGACTACATGTACCAGAGAGGGCAGGGCTAAACTGAATAGATGGATACATGTAAATGCCTTGTTTTCTGTGACATGAGGAACAGTTCAATACATGCTTTTGATTCAAACTGGTGAGGAATCTGTTTCTGAATTATGTAGCTCCAAGATGTAGCTTCAGTAGTAACAGCAGATTAAGGGCATGTTAAATTCAGATTTATAGACTGCTTTTTATCTTGTTATTCCTGATGCACTGGTTTGTCTTTGACCAGACAGATCTATTTTTGAACTGCTCACAAATGAAGACTGTAAATGCTCAATTAAACTTAGAATCGCCAGTTTGATTCTAAAAGAAAATAAAGTCAAATTCAATTCAGTTTCAAACCAAATATGTCTTTTAGGCCTCACAAGGATTATGCACCTGTATCTCTCTTCCTGCAGAGCTTGCATTATGAGGGTGTAGTCCCTCTGATAGTGGCTCTTCAGGCTATCAAATGACTCGTCCAGTCTGTTCTGGTTTTCTCTCAGCTCCTGAATCTCATGAAATAGTGCGTCGAAGCCCGAGCTTTGGCCAAGCTCCAGTGTGTTGCCTTTGGAGCTAGGGGGGCCTCCGGGGGCCCCTGTGGTGCTGTTGGCCCCCGCTGAACCCGAAGTGGCACTGGAGCAGTCATCCTCACTGCCATACTTGGGGCTGGACTGCAGCTGGCCAGGTGCCAGGGCCCGAGTTCCTGAAGGCCCAGCCCCCGACATGGTCTCATCACCCTGAGGCTCGTCCAGAGAGTCCTTCAAGGCTGAAATGTTGTCCGCGCTGCCAAACTTGTTGCGGATGAGAGAGGCGAACTCACGGGGTTTAGACACCACAGCACCTGCCGCCGAGTGAGTGGCCTGGGAGAAGCTGGAAAGGCCACCAGTTACCTGTTACAGAGAAGAGATATATTACAAGAAGCAAGGACTTTATTGACTGCCAATAACTCATAAAATTATACAACCGTACTGCCTCAATTAATCTCTAGTGAAAATGCTTTTGTGGTTCCTGACAATGTACGGCATCTATGAAAAGCTTTCAAAGTACGTCGCTTAGCTAAAATGACAGACAATTACATTTAAAGCCTCAAATGCATCTATTTTTTGTCCATAGTGGTCAGCTATAGTGTCAAAAAACACACAGGAAGTCTATTTGCCATTACTTGACAGCTCAGAAACAAGACAAAAAGCCAGTGCTAATGTATCCCACTGCTTTGGTTTGTTCAGATCTTCCAAGCCCTGTTGCTAGAGATCAACTACTGAGTATACTTCTAACAATTATCTACTGCCCTTTGCTCTAATAAGCTGTATCTGAAGACCTTGCTTAACTGGATCAGGTGTGTCACAAAAGGGTTATGACTAAAGTCAGGGTGGAACAGCCACACAACATGGTTGGACATGCCTAGGCTCACTGACAGCTTAATAATGTAGCACCATTTAAAAAGGAAATTCTACATTTTACACGCATGATTAAATCCATGTGACTGAATAGTGTGAAATGCTCTACTCTGTTCCCTCTATCACTTTTTTTACATCCACAAAATGGTTTCAAATATACTATACGATAGCTGACACAATGTTGTACAATAATGTTTTGGCAGTTATGTTTCCACCATTAGCTATGTATTTTTTTAGTGTTCTTCGTCATTTGAGCACAACAGCTGCTGTTTATACAATGAAATTTAATGATGAACGAACCAACAGAAATGCTCCTGAACGCTTTGATTAAAGCCTCTTTCCGTTGACTTACATAGAAGGTAAAGAGACTTTTTGTTCTCTCCTGTAAAGTTACTATTTTGAAGATTTTGTTTTCTTTGGACGGCAAGGAAAGGTGTGGTTTGCTGGTGTTTTGGGATAATAAATACGATGGCCAAGTCTGTTTGTTTCTTTGAGGTGAACTCTTTAGCATCAAATCGCTCTGAATGACTTTGTGTACATCTTGATCATTAAACTAAGCGGTCAATTCGAAAAATCCGTGGAATTCTTTTTTAACTGAACACACCACACACCATACACCATAACAACCCAAAACAAGATTTTCCATAAGGTCAGCTGAAAGAGCTCTACCTTGGCTCCGACATCCTTTAGCCCCTGGTGCATATCCCGTAGTACATCTTTGGGCTGGCGTGGTATTCCGTTGTGCTCCACCTCCCTCAGTTTGCGGTGGTAGTGCTCCAGCTTCCTCTGCAGCTGCTGGATGGTCTGAGCTGATTTCTGGTTCTTCTTCTCGAACACCTGCTTGATACGTGCGCTTTGCTGCTTGTCGGCATTGTTGGCCAGCTTCAGGTACTCAGCCACATTGTCGTCGCGGGCCGTCTGCTCGATCTTGATTTGCTCAGTCAGCTTGAGGATCTTCTGCTGCAGCTGGGCGATGGCCTGTTTGGTGCGTTGCGGATCCGGGGTGCCATCCACAGAGTCCACGCCGTACGGGCCACCGTCCGAGCTGCTGGACAGAGCGTTGGGCGACACAGCTGGGCCGGACACCTCCAGACGATCCACCTGAAGGAAAGAGAAAAAGAAAGAAAATTAGAGTGGAATAAAAAAAAAAAAAAAAGACAAATTACAAAGTACAAAACAAATATCTGCCAGTTACTAGCAAGACCACACTGCACACAGTTCTTCACACAAAAACAGCCAGCACATTGATTTCACTCTCCCAGCTCATCATCATTATAAGCATGCTTTCTATTCTTCATAGCCATGTTATTCGAGCCCGCATTCACCCTCACTAGCTGAAAAATGACCAATAAACCTCAGTTATTGCCTGAGAAATCACCATGATTGTGAGCTCGCTCCCGTCCCAGGTCATAACAGAGAACCATGCAGTTGCCTTTTCAAATACTGAAAGAGACTCTGACTGTTTGGACCTCTGCACTATGACAGAAGTCCTCAAAAGCTCAGAGATAATAGCCAAAGCTCATAACACTGATAAAGAACTGGCATACTGCTCTACATCAAATCTGCAGGAGAAAGAAATAAGGCATGCTCAGATCCAGCAACAAATAACTAAACAGAACAGCAGAAGTTACTCGGTTCCCTTATTTGATTGAAATCTAAATTTTAAAAATGAGAAAAATCGTTAGGAAATAAGCAGTATGAAATTTCTACCCTTAACGTGTTCTGCTCGAGTTGAACTATGACCATCCACACAGATGTACGCACACATGCAGAACAAAAAGGTCCAACCCAGTTATCAGGAATATTGCCTTCATCGATGAAAGATAAGACAGGAACACATTCGCCTTCCAGTAAGTGAACCAATGTGCCAAGAGTACCAACACGCTTTCTCCAAGTACACTGAGCAAAAATCAATAAACCAAAGCTTCCATCAAAGCAAAAGGCCCCTCTACTCTTACTTAGCTGAAGTCCAAGATAACACAGCCAGATGCTTTCATGAAGGCATAAAAAGCAAATTACCCAGTGAACAGAAAATAAGAGGTGGACGTAATGCTAGCCTGGGTTACTGCAGAGGGAAGTGGGAGAACCACTGACACAACATAGGAGTCTATTGCCTGGCCTGAAAATGCTTTCATATGGCTACTGCAAGTCCTTGGCCATCTACTGTGAGCAATAAAGCAATAATGATTCTTGACAGCTTTGTGTTTGGTCACACGGCAAACTGTTAGTATAGGCTACAAGCTCTTTCCTTACGCATAACAACTGACTAGTAAGAGACAGGGCGATTGTATAGTTTATAACTTGGCATGGATTTAATTTGATATACATTAGCCAATTTCCCAACATCAGCATATGACGCCACAAGACCACTGTATTCATATAATGCTCTTCTATCGATCCAGGCTGAAGTCAGTGATCTTACATGTCTTGGTATCAATAATGCATACATGATATAACTTGTTTCAGCAGTGTCACTGCAATGTGCGCATGCGCAATCACAGACTTTTTACACAGACAATTTATCTTCAGTTCCATGCATTGTTGGTCATATGAGCTAGTTTGATGATTTCAATTTGATAACTGATAATATTCGGCTACATGTGAATGTGAAACGGTGGTGCTGTGCGGACTGTTCAGCTGAGTTTAACACAAGTACGTAACTGTTTCAATCACGCCACCTAAGCAGTTATCCTTTCTTAAATAGGTGCCGTAAGACCAGCAGGGAAAGATAACGGGGCTTCGACGTTACGCTGAGAACAGTGGCACTTAGACAAACAATTTTCATTCACAATGTTTGGGGGCTAAACAGACTATTACATCAGTCTTTACAGCCTTCTGAAATGACCACACTGAACTTTGGGAGAGTAGCTCGGCCCACATACTGGAATATTTGGCCAGAGTAGTGTGGACATGTGAGGAACAATACAACACAATAATAGAACAAATACAATCAGTAAATGAGCAGCATGTAGTAAGGGGTGGGGGTGCACAACTCTGGGGGGCTGGTGTCCAGCACAGTTTGATCATTTACCTGCTCAAGCACCGCTGATTACACTCATTTGTTGATTGCCAGGTTTAGTGGGTGTATTTCAGCAGGGGGGAAACCACCAAACTGTGCCGAGTACTGGCCCGCCAAGACTGGAGTTGTGCACCCCTGATGTAGTAGGACACTCGAGCAAAACCACTGAATAAGAATATGATCTATATATTAAACATTAAAGGGAAGAGGCAGACAATAAGTGAAGCTTACACCATTACTGTTCTACCTACAGCAACCTTTCCAAGCCCAACACTAGTGAATGGTATAGTGATGACTTTATACAAAGGGCCCCTCACAAATAATGCAATTATCAATGTATTCTTTCAGTTTTGCTTGATTTTATAATATAATTCAGCAAAAGCACTAATAAATAGCTGAACATTTTCCAACTCAACTAATGAGTAAGCTCACATTGTTTGCCAGCTACCATCAATTTTATGACACGCTGAAGAAATGAAAGTTGGTAAAGGAAGTCAGGCTCAATTCAGGCTTAGATGCATATGTGCTTGGGCTTCAACTGATGGCATAATTTTCTAAGCGTCAAAGCTTCTTCTAAAAAGATATTTTTGTTGCAGCGTGATGAGATTCAGTGCTCAGTTTACACTTGTTGGACTTGGTCCATCCTTGGGATCCTTCTTTTGGAAAAACACTGTTTAAATTAGTTTATCCATGATGTGTGAATCCCATACGAACAAAAAGCTTTACTTTGATTTGCACTGAAAATATGAACATAGCTAGCACTTTGCCAGCCTAATAAACAAGGTCAACCTAAATACGCTGTTCTGTTTTGCAAATAAAATAACATTTGGTTAAATGCCTACTTACTGCAGTTAAAAAAAATTAATTAAATAAATTGCTGCTGCACCTTGATACAAAAGATGAACTTTTGTACGTTTCCTCGATTCTGATTTAAGGCTTTTCGGACACACAGAGTAGTCACAGCATTCCAGAAAACATGGCTCACACAAGAGTGTTAAAAAGTCATTTTTCAGCATTTTTATTATATATTTTATGATATACTTATTGTAGATTTTTTAAAATCATTTTACAATTAATAATGTTTTTAAATAATGCTGTTCAAGTCATCTGGTGAAAATACTTAGTACTTAATTTTTTTCTCGCAGGGCAAAGAAATATTGCAATGTCATTTCCCCCCCCCAATATCGTGCAGACCTACAAAACACCATTTTTAGAGCAATATAATCTGACTGATTGACTGGCTGCTGCATTTGAATCTGCCTTCTACTGATAGGATAAAACATTAGGTGGTCGTGCCACTATGAATAAATATATCTTTTGCTATATTGCAGCTAAAACTGGTAAAACTTGACACAAGACAGCATCAACATGGCTAGTATAATAGAGCACAGATATAAAAATATAACATAAAGTATGAAGCCTTTAGCAGGAGAATAACACCAATTACCTTTTACGAAGACAGCAAATGAAGAATTTGAATCATAATAAGTAATCAACAGAAACCACATAGAATTAATGTATGTCAGTGAGCAACAACTGGAGTATAACATTAACTTTGAAGCTATAAATATATCTAGAAATAAACTATAGCACTATTTTCGTTGTGTTTTAGCCTCTCCATATTGGTATCAACCAAGTAATGTTCATATCAGGGGAGCAGAAAACAGAATTACAAAAATGAGGCCAGTGATCATTTGCTGTAGCAACCGGCGCTACGTCACGTCACTTGACTATACAACACCCTTAACGGTGTGATAAGAACCTGAACATATCTTCAGACGTTACATGTACCTCTCACTCTGTTTACTAGTAAACTTTTTCACACCAGGCTGATCCCGAGAGGCTTTTCGCCTTGACCCTGGCGTTGTTATCTCAGACCCCACAGTTCAGTTTGATTAGGCAATTGTTAAAGCCTCTTAGTGAGCTCACCTGCAGACTGATATGGGCTATTCCTCACCTCAAACATACTTCTGCTGAAGATCCAGCTTGCTGGTATAACCACTGAGTGCTTGTGGCAGGCAGTTGACATGAATGGGGACAAAAACAAGGTCTAATGAAACTAGTTCATGTAGATGCTTTGAAGGCAATATGCAATATGTGTACGTAATATTTACTTTGAAATAGCAACAGTACAAAACAAACCTGTACTGACAGTCACTGCACTGACTACTGCGTCTCCCCACTCCAGTGAGGCTCACTTATAGACTCTGGAAAGACTGACAACACTTGGACATGCCACTCCACTGGGTAAGGAGAAGCACAGACCTCCTGGATGTCTCCCTGCAAGTCCTCGTAGCTCCAGGTGAGTCAAATGTCTCTGGCATATTGCCTCACTCCTCGGTATGTATGCTGAATATGCTTAGCTGGAGAAACTAGAGTACTAAACCAACTCCATGCATTACATCCAGATTATTCTCATACTATATAATAGCTTTAATTCAAGCCCTCCGAAGACACACAAGGATGTATTCTAGGCGGAGGCATGACAGGGCTCTCTCTCAGCTATAGAAAGACCACTGTCAGCGTGACAAAAGGCTACTTTTCATCTCCAGTGCACAATGAAGCAGCAGCACCTGCTTTGTATGGACAAACACATCCTGGGGGTAAATCCTTCAGAACAAAGAGAGGGCGCAGGTAGCCAGATGCCACATCCTGGTCCGAAAACAAAACGCACAAGTCGCCTTTTTACTACTGCCTAAATGAGTTCACTGACCCGGGGTGCTCCCACAAAAAGCTAAATTTAGCAAGGCTTAGAGAACATAGTGACCCGCTACACAAGCTCCCTAACCTGCGAGCACTGTCATCCCGGCCCATCCATCCTGGAGTATAATCGGAATAATCAGAGCCTGGAGGCTTCTTTGAGAAGCTCATAGTAAAAAGAAGATTCAGGCAACCTGCTATGACGCACAAGCACACATACTCACAAGCACATCCGAAATCCGCTAGTGTAACCACAATCTTCTATTTGATTCATGCTTCATAGATATAAAAAAACAACAAGAGGCAAATGCAGAAGCGAGTGACTACAGAAAAGAGAACGCAGTGACATTACTGACGTAACAGTGGAAGTAAACGGGGCGTGCTCAGAATGTGCTAACCTGCGCCCACATTAAACATTATATAACAAAGACTAAAGTTTCATGCAGAATAAAACAGCCACCGAGTTCATGACTGCAGTTTCGCACTAGCAGAACACAGGTATTCCACTATGGCGTGGCTATCATCCATGCCAATTACCATATTACTTACATTACCTACTGAGATTACAACACCTTTCGCTACTGTTATACGTGGAATATGCAATGGAAAGCTCCAAATTATTAATACTGAGACTAGGTGGAACTGCTTGTCATGTTCTTAAGGCTAAATGTAGAATAAGCTTTCTTGAATGTTTGCCGCTGAAAGACGCCATTAAAGCCATAATACGTTTATTCTGGAGCAAAAAGAAAAAACATAAATAGAAACTCATGACGTGATAGTTCGTCTGCCTGTTCTCCTTTGCGTGTTTAAGTCAGTAGTCGTCAGCTCTACAGCTCTGCAGGGTCTCTACTTGTACCTGCCGTACTATTGCTTCTAAAATTCATGGAATCCTTAATAATTAGCCAATTAGCAGAATCTCATGAACTTGAACAGCAATAAGCTTAACTCCAGAGCAGCAGGGCTCCAGGAACGGGGCTGAAAGCTCTCAATCCATAGAGAGGTCATGGTGTAAGATCAATATACATAAACCCAAAGACATTCTCTGGCCCAAATAAAAATTTAACCACTGCTATCCAAGACATTCTTGTTTCGATACTATGAAAACCACTTCATTCTGAGAACTGAGGGCTTCTGAAAATGTGGTTTACATGAACTTTTCTTCTGTTAGCTGGGCATTGTAGATTGAAGGTAACGTTACAAGAATATCTTACAAACATAAAAATGTAGAAACTTCTTCAAAGCTTCATTACAGTGGAGAGAATTGATTACTCAGACTTTACTTGTCAGACAAGGAGAACAACAAGATGAAAGCTTAAGCTAGCAAAGTAGCTACCTGTCTGTCATTATACCTTACTTTAGCCTGAGGAAAAGCAGCTGGCAGCCAAACTAAAGTACAAATACTTGTTTCTGGTATTTATTTTGTGCTGAATTAATATAAAATCGCTATTTTTTATCATTATGTTTTAAAACGGAAAATCAGTTGCACTGATGCTGGCCCGGTTGTATTTATTAGCCTATAGATCAGTGGATAAGCTAGCAGTCAGGACGGACCGACGCCACGAGGATTCGCAATGGTCGTATAATCATTTTGCATAATGCATCCTGGGTACTGTAGTGAAAGATTGTTAACTGTGAACCCTGTCAGATCGATCAGACTGGGAGTTATAATGCTGCGCTATGCATCTCCTGGATAATGCATCACAAATAACTTTAAACTCCATTCCTATGCTGGGATGCCCCTTTGATACTTGTCCTATGCTCTGTGAAGTATCGCTAGAGCGTTGAGACCAAAGAAAGTGGCTCTAAAAGCTTTATCTGTAATTAACGGACCTCACCTTGGCCACAGTAAACAAAGAAATCGATTCATAAGAGAGGTTTATTACTTACTCGGTCCGATTCCTCAGTGGAGTGGTACCCGGAGGTCAGCAGCATGTCAGCCAGAGCGGGGCTGCTGGGCGTGTCCGTGGTGGAGGATGAGCGTGGGCGTCCGGCCTGCAGCAAAGCCTCCTGGGTACTACGCCTGTGGATCTGTGGGCTGCCTTTCTGGGGGGCCTCCCCGCCCCCCCCGGCCTTGCTGCGGCGGCTCTGCAGGCTGGTCCCTCTCTTCATCATGGGGGGGGCACCTCGGATCTGCTGCAGCACACGGCTCAGAGCTGCAGGGGGGGCGGAAGCGTGGGGGTCAGAGTCGGAGGTGGTGGCGCTGGGGGCGGGCGCTTCCCCCAACTCTGGCCCCGCCTCCGCGGCCTCAGGGGCGGGGCCCATGGAGGAAGCGGCGGAGTCGTGCGGAGAGACGGACGAGCGCCGCCGCTGAGGCTGGAAGAGCTGCTTCAGACCGTGGCCCAGCACGCCCATGTTCTCCAAGGCATTGTGGGTAATTTTGGACAGGCCGTGCTCGGGCTCTGAAGCCCTCCTGCCCACCTCCGGCTCCGCTCGACCCCCAGAGTCTGGTTCCTCCGCACCAGGTTGCTCACTACCACCCTGATCCATCAGGGGCGCCAGTCTCACTCAGAGGGTCAGTACGGGGGCGGGGTCTGACTAAGCCCCGCCTCCACTAGCCCTCTGACAGGCTGATTCAAAGCCAGGAAGCAGCAGGGAGGCTGGCGCTCAGGTGGACTCTGCGAGCGTGCATGCATCAGCGGATTGGCTCAAAGTCATGCTCGTCTACCACAGAAGGAAAATAAAATGGATTATGACATGCGGCACTGAATGATGGAACACAAGAAGCAACTACAGGAGAACTCAAACTAAAACAAAAGTAGCAGTATGTTGGGTTGGCTTTAAAAGACGAGGGTGCGGCTTTCTTTCTTTCTTTTTAATTCTATTGTGAGGTGTCAGCTTGCTCAACTGATGTCATTAGGATATGACTCACGGCATACCAATCACGTAACCGTACTCCTAAGTCACAGAGTAAACAAGCCAAACCTGTAGGCTTCTTAAAGCCAACCCACTATAACTACAAATACTACATTAATGACAACACAATCTACTGAGCAGTCTGCAGTCATGGGTGGTGAGGTGACAAAAGAACTGCAAAAGAATTCATGTGGTGAGAATGTCTGAAA
The DNA here is from genome assembly GCA_034552555.1 of Semaprochilodus insignis. Classification (NCBI taxonomy): domain Eukaryota; kingdom Metazoa; phylum Chordata; class Actinopteri; order Characiformes; family Prochilodontidae; genus Semaprochilodus; species Semaprochilodus insignis. The sequence goes on from CM067494.1 coordinate 22,515,650, forward strand.
TGGTCACAGGGACTCTTGCTCGACATTTCAAAGAGAAACATTGTCCGGCATATTCATATGTAATTTACCTTTAGATTAAAAGTTAGGGATGCACCGAAATCTCAACCACAGAAAATATTTTGGACCGAAACGAGAAAAAGAGAACAAGAAATTGTGATTAAACAGACCTTCCCATATAATTTTAATGTCAAAAAGAATCAAAAAGAGAAACTGAAATTCCCTTCATGCTCTCGTTCAGACAGGCTGAGCAAGCCGCAGAATAACGTAAGCCATGCGGAACTATTTTCCATAAGGGACGTTAGACAATCCATTTGTAATCACTGCTCACTGCTCAACACCAGCCACTTAACTCTAGCACTCTAAACAGGTGCCATCAGCTAGCTAAAAGTCTGTGCTGTGGTGTCTGGAACATCCGGCCTGCTAACTAAGCTACTGTTAGCTTAGCCAAGTGCTATATAGTGCCAAACACTGCGTATCAGGTTTAATATTGGTTTTCAGGCACTTTAGGCCCAAGTCACTCAACTTTTGCTCTCTTAAGCCAGGCATACACTGTGCGATTTTAGCCCGATTTGGTCATAATCGACAGAATTTCACGTTTGCCATGCAGTGTGAGAGGGGAAGCGATGTCCGATTAACTGCCCGAGCGAGCTCTGACAGAGCAGTCGGACGACTGGATGAATTTCTGACGTTTGAGCAAATCTCACGAGCTGATTCCTCAAAGTTGCAACCAATACCACATACAAACAGTCACACGTCTGCTCCTACACAGCCACACACACACCCCTTCCTTCCTACATAGCACACTTTGCAAGTTCTGGCTTCTACAACAAAACATTAGTCCAGTATGGAATTGTGTACACATGGCTGAATCCCAAATGGCAGTGTATTAGACATATGACGCACTGCTGCCTGCAGGAGTCACTTATCCTACGTAGTGCACTACTTCGGTAACTTATGGAGAGTCATTTGGGATTCAGCCAGTGTTTTTGGAGGCGCAGCTTGTTGTTTCGATTGACTTTAGTGGAAACTAAAGAAAACAGAGCCGAGATGTCTGTACGGGCTGCGTTTCATGTGCAGTGTGAGCACCCATGTGGCGTCATGTCAGTCGGACGGAGAGTTTTCGTACTGTGTGTGTATATACATTGCAGGTTTTCTCTGTATACAGTGGGCGATTCAAACGTGCAGTGTGAGCAACAAGATTTCTAAAATCGCACAGTGCATGCCTGGCTTTAGACATTGTATCATCTACCTTTGTTTCAGCACTGCACAGGTTAGGCAGAATCAAACCTGTTCTGTGGTGTGTGGAACACGCTAAGCTAACATCAAGTTAGCCGATCAGACTATAGATCAAAACCGAACCACAAGACAGGTTTAATTTTCTGTCTCTTCAGCATGTGTCTGACCGACTTCACTGACTCAGACTGCATCTTTTAAACACGTGTTGGTGCTTTAGTTGGCTAGAGCAGAACATGTCATGCTAGCTATGCTAAAATTAACCAGCTCAGCTCGCCTAGTTAGCAGCACTGTTTAACACTGAGCAAATGTTAGATAGGTGGCTTGACATTAAGGCTATGTTCAAACTACAGACAGATTGGATATTTTGAGGTGACTATCTGCACTGATGAAGATAAAAAAGATCTGTTGCTTTTCCACTGTTTTCTGGGTTTAACTCTGCTGCCATATGCACAGTAGAAAACAAAACAAAACACATGAAATCTAATCTGAACGTTCACATTTATGGTGCATGCCCACAAATCAGACAAGTAGCCGATCTAGGACCACATATGAAAGTGACTTAAATCTGATTTAAAAAAGATCAGATGTCACATGGCCCTGAAAAAATCTGATCTGTGTCACATTAAGACGAAAATCAGATTTGGGTCAATTCAGCCTGGTAATGTGAATGGAGCCTTTGAAATCTGGAATAGCATTTCAAAACACCTGTAAATGTGGCTTGGATCTGAAAAAATACAATCTGCAGATGCCAAAAATCAGATTTGGGCTAGCTGTCCAAACCTACCGAAAGCACACCTGTAGCCTCAGTTTTTGAAAAATCAAAAAAATAAAAACCATTGAATGAGT
>CM067494.1:22521086-22601863 GCA_034552555.1 Semaprochilodus insignis
TGAAGGTGTGTTATGGATGGAAAACCTCTCCAGCTGGGGGTGTGGAATCGATCAAGATGAGGGCTTGTGTTGCAGCCAGTGGAACGGGGAAGGTTTTACTCATGGAGGGAAAAAAGGATTCAGTTAAATACCACCAAATACTGGAAGCGAACATCACACCGTCTGTAAAAAGCTGCAGAATTAAAGAGGATAATGATCCTAAACACACCTCAAAATCCACAGTGGTGCCCAGACTTGATGCTAATGAGTTGATTTCCAAGGGTTAAAATACTGTAGCCTAAAGCCCATGTGTCGCAAATTTCCTGATACAGTGATGTGTCATATCTTGAGCAGTTAGCCAGGAGGTAACGCAGGTGAGATAAGGTCAGAGAGAGCATTGTGTGCTCAGCTGAAGCAGGAAAATCCGATGGTTCAGCGGGGCTGCGTTTAAGGTGCAGGTTTAGATCACTTGTTTAAAGTCTGTTTCAAGGGTTAATATCACTGGCAACAAGAATAGTCAGAAAATAGAAAGAAAGAGTGAATTGGAGAGACGGAGGAGCAAACCGCGTGGACGAGTCTTTCAAGATTCTGAAGAGGAACATCAAAGTAAAATGCCCTGAATGTGATATTCATATTGGGCAGAGGTCAAAAAGGAGAGAGACAGAGAGCGAGCTAGGGAGGCAAAGAAACACAGGAGCTTTGATGTCTGAAGAGCCTGAGAGAGGGCGGGCGAGAGAGAGAGAGAGAGAGAGAGAGAGAGAGAGAGAGAGAGAGAGAGAGAGACTGGCCTGCTATAATCCTCTTTATTCTGCTTCCTCCACAGAGCTTCTTGCAGCGCTGCTGCGCTACAGCAGCACAATCAAATTATTTTAGTTCATCATAGTATTACGCTCTCCTCACCTCAGAGCCACCCATCAGCTGAATTAAACTACTGGGCCAAACATGCAAACGATCCCTATTCTTCATGTGGAGGTTGCAGTGGAAAAAGCAGCCGCACATTGACAGCTGAACGCCTATACAGCTGCTCCACAAGCTGAACTCAAAAAGAGCACTTTGTTGGGGCAAACAGGGACCGGTCAAACCAGAGGCCTTCACCTGACTGAAAGAACAAACAGTGGACCGATTTCAAACAAACAGCTCGCGGTCAACAGCCGGGATGAGTCAAGGTTGATTATTCATCTACTCACTCTGGAGCGAGAATGTGCCCATCTTTAAATTGCTGCAATAAAATATTGGGGCTCTTACTGGAGGTCATTTCTGGGGATGGTGGAACTTTTCAACTGAAGCAAATTACCTTAGAAAATAAGATATAGACTTGATTAAAAGTAATCTTCTCAATAAATCAGCAACAATTAGTTCAACAGAAACACAATTCTTTGCATTCGACACAAAGTGTTTTTACAGGCGGCATAATTGTTCATAACAGTGTGTAAAATAACAGTAACAATGGCAATAATAATGATGATAATGTTAATAACGTTAATAAAATAATAATAATAATAATAATAATAATAACAACAATAATAATTGAATCTGTGAATAACTGTGCATGGCTACAGTTCAAGGAATAGTTAAAGAAAACAGCTGTAAAACTGTATTTACATTGGCATGGTTGAATAAAGAGATTTTAGTACATAGAATTGACCATGAACCTCAAACACTGTTGTCTCCTCCTTCAAATACAAATCCCACATTTAATAGGGCAGCAAAACAGACCAATTCCAAAATGCTAGACTGTTATGTAACAGTCTCAACCAAAATTTGCATACGACAAAGAAACAGCATTGAAAATAGTGGACCTTTCCAAGCTGTGAAAGGGGATGGTGGAACTTTTCATACAATTTCCAAGAAATGAAACTGTCAACAAGCTCAGCTGTGGTTCATCTTTAAACAAGGCTGAAGTTGGTTTCCTACTCGCCTGCTGCTTACTCGAATGTTCTGTTCCACCTTAAATGTTACAGTTTGTACAGGTGCCAGAATGCTGGCGAACAGGAAGCCAACTTCAGCCCCTACATCGTTAACAAGATCCTGGACAACTCAACTGTGACACTGAGGTTCAGTTTTACAGTGAAATAGCCGAGGGTGGCTAACAGCTAGGCTAAACATCTCAAGTGAACCGAGCAGCATTAGCAGCAGCTAGCTCTAAACAGTGGATACAGTAATAACAGCTCTGAGGTAAATGTGAGGTAATTGGTCATGTGACTGTATTAGTATACTACACTGCATACTACACTGCATACTACACACAGGGGGCAGTACGTACTACTGTAGTGTGCAGTATAGTAGTGTGCCTTTTCGAGTACAGCCATTGTTTTATAATATTGTTGAGAAAGTTTTGACCTAAAACTTCATTAAAATTCATTTTTGGTGGAAAAACACCGTAAAGCAAAGCAGACCATACCAGAAGCTTTTCCAGCTTCACTACTGTCTACCATCATCAACAATATACAGATAAAACACTCAATAGAACAATCAACATATAAAAACGAAGTAGACTTGTGCAGGTTTAATGGTCACTTAAGATCGTAAACAATCCGGTTATATTCAAGTTGCTGACATCGCAACCCCCGGTTCCCATCACCACCACTGTAAAACAAAAAATCCAAGTCTATACGCGTCTCTACAATAAACAAGTTCACATCAGACCACTCTCAATGGCTCCGTTTACGTCTCAGCCACTGCGATCAGTCGACCATACAAACCTTTATGTGGCGTTACAAGAGCATCCGCAGATAAACGCGACCAACAGCGGGATTCATGAACCGTTATGCCTCCAGAAGTCCTCCGGTAGCAACGATGTTGTTGTGTTTGTGAGCACCATGCATAATTAACCAGACAAACAGTAAAGTGTCACACTGAGAAACTCAGCACGGCTTTCGTATGTGAAACGACAGCAGCTTCCCCCACCCAAACACGCCCAGAACACCCCAAGGCACTGCCACATCAGACAGGAGACGGAACGATGAAAGAAAGGTAAATGAAAACAAGTGAGGAGCTCAAATGGTCTGTGACAGCGGCACGGTTCTGAGCTACAGTACGCCACGTTTCAACTATTTATAGTTGCACAACAAAGCTTGCCCTAACTCAGAGTCAGATGACGTTAAGGATAACCTGCATGATTAGGGCAGTTATATAGAAAAACGGCAGGGCCATGCGACAACACCCACATACCCATCTTGGGCGTTGAGTTTTGTTTTTTTTTTTCTGTGGCTGAAATGAGTCAGCTCAATCTCCCCCCATCAGTCTCTCCCCCAGCCTCATACAGTTCTGCAAGGTCATGCTGGAGATCAGGGTGTCTGTGTGACTCTCTCTCACTATCTCAGCATGAACATACAACAAGGGGAGGTGACGAATCACCTTGTACAGCAAATATCTGGCTACAGTTATTGCTTATTACTCAACAGCACGGCCTGATCTGCAAAAGACCGTCACTTGTTCCTTACTCGCTACAAACAGGAAACTGAGCACACAGTTTACTTGAAATCGAGTCACGTAGGAGCCAGCGTTCTCCAGCTCTGACAGTGTTGTGACTTTGTAGAAATGCCAAAACAAAGGCTATCCGGGACCCTACCTCTGTCCATTCATCAGTTCGCCCGCTGTGTCTTCTCTACATAGAAAGATGACACAAATTAATCCAAGGGGTAATCCAAAATAATCTCTTCAGGTCATAGACGAGGACCGGCATTCGATCCAGGCGAGGGTGGTGGTTGTGCTGATGCTCCAGTCTACTAGCCTGACAGACTGGGGAATATCACATGCTGAAAAGTGGAAAGAAAAAGAAAAAGACAGTAAGATTTAACACTGACAGTCAAATGCCAAGGCTTTACTGGTGTATAGAAAGAACAGAAGGCAATTACAGTTTCTGTGTTTGGTTAGCCAAATGCATAACAGCTCAATTTAGGAGGAGAATTCATCACTCTGAGCAGATCAGGTTGACTGGAGTACTAAAGGCCATGTTCAATGTTAAAATAAGCCCAGTGACACTCCATCTTACAGTAGCCATCACTAGCCATCAGATCGCCTATCTGATCTGCATCAACATCATCAACACATCGCTCTGAATCTCTGGTGAATAAATTGCTAGCCGAGTTAGCTTAGCTAGTACATGCACCTCCTCGTCCGGATGGCCAGTTGACGCCCAGAGCTGGCTAGCAGTGTAATTAAACCGACAACATCAGTAAACAAACTGCAGCCCATCACAAAACAATGACAGGCAGTTAAGTTCATGGACTTGACAGCAACGTCCTATTAGACTGGAGTGTGGCTCAGAGTAGATTAGCTACCCTTAGCTAGCCAGACACCTGCCACCGACTATATCCGGACCTGGATTTCGACCTCGAAGCTCGGAGAAGGCACTTCAGCTACCATCATCCTCTGAGCAAGCACGACTAGTTTGCGAACGTGAACGACAGGGAGGAGACCTGTCTATCTAACTTCAGGGTTATTTTAGCAGGCCAACTTTTTCCAGGCACTACTTAAATCGCTTTCGTCCGTCTTGCTAGCTAGGATGCTTTGCCGTAAATGTCAGGTTGTCCGACCCCTCACTGATGCTCCTGGCTCTCGTTTTGAGCTAGCTAAACAGCCAGGCTGGCTACCCAAAGTCACACTTGCTGCCATATCTAGGATGCTAAACATGCTAGCTCGGCTAGCGTTAGCCTGTTAGCCAGCGAGGAGGGAGGTCGAGTTAGCAGGCGAGGGCAGCGAGACCGCGGACTCAGCACGCTAACCGGCGTCTGCGGCGAAGCCTCCAGCGAGCAAGAGCAACGACGGCACACGTTATGAACGAGTTCACGCAGATTACTGGTGATATTAACAGCTCGACAGAAACTTACGTGAGCCCTGTGAGGATTGTGCCGACGACCGTTCATTTCTCCCGTTGAAACACTCCCACGATGACGTCAGCAGCACGAGAGACGCAAAGGGGCCAAAAGCATGCTGCGCGCTCCACAGTGACATTCACATACACCAGAGCTGAATGTGCATCCGGCACAGCCTTTATTTACAGCACACGATGATTCAAAATAAACTAACACATAATGAAATCGGCTCCAGGATGAGTTTAAAGACCAAAAATTTCAACTCATATTTCAAATGTTCAGCACTGCATCACACGTATAGAGGTGAACAGGTTTGGATGTACCATTAAACACTTGCATCCCCATTTGGTTCCAAGCCTCCAGCTCATACAGACACACATGAAATGTTTGGTCTGAAAGCTTCCACCAGTCTATTCTAGGCAAGCATCACCATGGTAACTGCTTTATAGTCCTGGTCAAGAGGAGAAAAAAAAAACAAAAAAACATGACCACATCACAATCATTTCATTTTTTTTATTATGTTACAAAAAGATACAAGAAAAAAAAAAAAAAAAAAAAAAAAAAAAAAGTATCTTCATTAACTTTTTGTTGGGGTTACAGTCTCCGTAGGTGCCAAGGTGGCACTTTCTCGGTTCGTTAGCCCCGCTTCAACCCGAAGGGGAGAGAGTGGTGCAGGATAGGTCCCATATTTCCACCCTCGACTGGCAAAGACCTGATCATAGGCAGGCTTGGGCATGAAGGGGTACATCCTAATATCCCTTGGTGACTGCTTGGGTGGGCTGTAGGCTAGAGGGCTATAATGCATTGGCCAGGAATAGAGCTGGGGCACACCGTGCTGCTCATGTCTGGGAGTCATGGCTGGATTGATCACTAAAGGTGCTGGTTTTTGCTGTGAAGCATATGGCACTGAAGCAGTGTCTAGGGACAGTGAGCCCTTTTGAGCATTCCCAGAAAGGCTCCGAGGATAAAATGTCGGCATTTGGTAGATTTGTTTGACTCCACCGGCAGGGGCAGGAACTGGGAGGCCCTGTGAAAGCATGGGAACTAAAGGATCATAGACCACAGGTAGCCAAGGAAAGTTATAGGAAGGCTGTTGAGCAGCACTGGGAGGCTTAACTGTTGTGACTGTAGTTGTTGGAGCAGTAGTTGCTGGAGCAACTGTGGGATTCTTAGCTGGGGCCCCTGGATAGCCAGAGTAGAAAGGCCAAGATCTAGCCCATGCATAGCGATAAGGATAAGGATACCAAAGGTCATCAGCACTGGTTTTGGTGGGGGTTGTAGCTGTAGTAGGTGAGCCAGTAGTTTTGGGAGCAACCATGGAGCTCTGGCCAGGGTAGAAAGACCATTGCCTAGGCATGGGATAACCATAAGGATATGGATAAGGATACCAAGGCTGCTCATCAGCACTGGCCTTGGTAGATGTTGAAGCAGTAGTTGTCAGGGTAGTAGCTGTAGTTGCAACTGTGGGGCTACTAGGAGGGGGCCCTGGAGATCTGTGGTAGAAGGGCCAAGGATTTTCATAGCCGTAAGAATAAGGATACCACAGCTGCTGATCAGCACTGGCCTTGGTGGATGCTGAGGAGGTAGCTGTTGAGGCAGCGGATACTGGGCCAGTACTTTTGGGAGCAACTGTAGGGCTCTTAGGGAGGGCCATAGGAAGGCCATAGTGGAAAGGCCAAAACCCAGGCGCCGCATAACCATAAGGAAAAGGATGGTCGATAGGAGCTTGTGGAGCTAGAGAAACTGGTGGGAGCTCAGCTGGTGAAGGTGTGATGGCAGGGGTCTGGTCTACTGTGCAGCAAAGGGTCAACTCCCCATACATATAAAGCACAGACAACTGCCTCTTGGCACCCTGAAAAGTTATGGAGGGTGTAACAGTTAACAGCGTAACAGCGAGTAGAGTTGACATTCGGAAAGGAGTGCCCATGGAAATACCTCGATCTGAAAACAGCTGCTTGTGTATGGAGCAGTGATGATCCAGCCACTTGCCACAGCTTCCAAGGTGAATCCACAGGTGCTACAAGCTTGAACCAGGGGCTGCCATGCCCCCTTCACTAGAGTCAGGATGATTCAGAATCATACAAACAGTTCTGTGAACTGACTGAAGAGATGTCTGACTGAAAAGCTCAACTTCACCTTTCAGTTTGAGGTCATCTGTAGAGACTCCAAGCTGAATCACCATAGCAGAGGGGATGCAGGAGACTGTAAGGGGTGTGGTCGCATGACAGGACATCTTCACAGGAGCACCCCACATACGCAATGGGAGAACATAACTATCCCCCTGTAATCACAAAACTGAATAAACATGGGCTAAGTGACTGCATAAAAGAAAAAATAGAATGCAGACTAAAAAAGCAACACTCTTTGTACAGGTGAGTAACAATATGCCAGAAGTCACCTCTGCACATCTTCATGCAAGAGCACAAGTTACCTGCTGTGTGATGTGACAGCCGTCATACTTAGCAACAAGGACCACATCTCTGCGTGCTCTCTTCACAGAGATGCCACAGTGGTCAGGCATTTCAGATAATGGTACTGGGCTCTCCTCACCTAGGGACCAGAAAGCCCAGATGTACACCACACATAAGGGACAACAATATTATAGTTGAAACAAGACATCCCCCTACCCCCACCCCAAAAACATAGAATTAGGCTCACTGGCCCATCTCATGTAGGTGACCACACTAGGACCAAGAACATATGATCATTTGAGTAACTCAGATGAATTAACGTAGATGCAAGCAATTAAAGTAGGAGATCAGCAAGCTTGGCATGTCCATTTAAAAAGGCCCTTAACACCATCAGTCAACCCCACATTAGATCTTTATCATCAAAAGCAGAACAGAAGACACCCGTGATAATCTGGCATATATTCAGTGCTTTAAAAAAAAGTACTAGCTTTGTCACAGTTGAAGCTGCCTTCATTCTGCTTCTTGCACTATGCTACGTATGCAAAGTCATTGTGCGTCTTTGATGAAACACAGGACTGTAGAGAAACATGAGTCAGAATTGAGTGCAATGGTGGTAATGGGAACCAAACATCTGAAGCATTTAATGTCTCAAAAGTCCCACACAAAGCTATTACACAACAGTTACAAACCCACATTTGGCTTACGGCACCATCCAATGTTTATGGTTTTGGAATTATAACTGCTTTACCAATAACATTACAACATCTGACACAGAGGTTTGTCAGCTATTTTGGATATCGTTGCCATCCAAAGTAAAACCGCACATCTCCATTTTCAAGACACTCTTCACTTTTATCGTCACCCACTGTAAACAATCCTGCTGGTTCCCCCACCACTACAGTGGACAATTCTGCTGGTTCCCCCATCACAATCACCACTGTGAGCAATCCTGCTGGTTCCCCCAACACCAAAGTGGACAGTTCTGCTGTCCGTTCAGACTCTCTGAAATCTTGAGATGACCTTCTCACCTCTCTCGACCAGGAAGTCAGGTGCTCTCCGTCCCACGATGCGCAGAGTCATGGAGTCATTATCACACCGCACAGAAGGTCTCAAGCGCTGCAGTCTCAGCTCTGCTAGCCGGTCCTCCACTAACAGACCAGAAAACATGAACAGCTACCTCTGAAACGGAAACAGGCAGCAGAGCACGTAAAACAAGGGCTTCACCTGCTGCCTCAGGCTGATCAGCCTGGGGCCCATCAGTACCTGCAGTAGCTCCAGCGTGCAGCTTCGCCGACAGGTCGCCCTCCGATCTATTTAAAGGTCTCTTAGTCTGATCACCAATGACAAGCGTGCCGTAACGGATCACCCGGTCCGGTTCTTCTTTAGGAACCGTATCACGGCCAAACGCTGCGGAGCCCAGCGTCGCCGCCGCCATCAGGAGGAGGAGGTGGCTTTTCTCCCACGACATTTGCTGGTTTGGGTTAGTTTGCATGGCAGAAACACACAGTGAAGACCGCAGGTAGACTGTGTAAACTTACGGAGACTCGGGCAGCGCCATTCGAGTCCGTATATAATGTTCAGTGGTGCAGTAATCCAACTCACCTGTGACCAATTAGTGCGCATCACTCGATCCGCTCATCTGCCTTGTTATCAGGCCTGACCTCATTCAGGAGCCTAACGAGTTACAGTAACAAGAGAGGCCAAGACACGCTCACTGTCCCTGAGTGTGTGGACACCTACACTCTAAGAAATTAAATCGCTCTGTTGTTGATTTTACCTTGTAAATGTATTTAAGTCAGTAAAACCGAATCAGTTGTGTTGCTTCAATGAAATGAAGTGAACTATCAGATTCACTTCTTAAGTGTTTGTTTGGTCAGTGTAATCTTGCTGAGTAAAACATCTTTCCTATTGGCTCTTGGTATCATCTATTTGCATATTGTTTTCTTTTTTTTACTCACCATCTTTATATTGTGTTCCCCTTTTTCTTCTATTGTGTGTGCTTATTTGACATATTCCACTGTTAACTGTCTACCCACAGTGGTGTTGGCTGTAAGTGGAAGTTACCATGCACTCTACTGCTGAGTGTAATGCTGTGAGAGCTCAGTAGTAGACATGTAACAAAATTATATAAATCTAACTTAAACCTTTTGTAATTAAACTTTTTCTACTTTAACTAGCTGAACATAACCACAAAGTTATACATTTTTAAAAGTTAAAATTTACAAGTTAAATATGATTAATACATAAAATGATCTGTCCAGTTATTTAAATCTCATGTGAGTATGAGTACATATTACTCAAAAGAGCATCTTAAAAGCTGCTTAAACACAGCCGCATGGAACCACTTGGCTTGAGATGTTTAAATAAATCCAACATTTCATTTTTGGGTAGTACATGAAAATAACTAATACAGTTAATTAGAACTTACTCCGGTCACTTTAGCGTGATTACTTGAATCTTACAAGCTACTTCACACATTTGCGTGGAACCAGTTGATAACATTTTTAAGTAAATCCAACATTTCATTTTTTAGAGGGTATGGTTCTTCTGAATTCAAGGTTTTTAAAGGGGAACTCCATTGAGTAATGGAGGTTGACATAACAAGATTTCTTTCTAAGCAGTTCTATTCCGTGCACTAAAATTAGCAGGAAAATGCCATGTTTGTTCCTTGTAGGGGTTGTGTTAACGTACTTACACTTAAAAATCAATAAAACATGTAAGTTGACCAAGAATGTCCAGTAGCTTACTAGCAATTACGCAGTTGTATTTTCTAGGAATGCACCAGTATTTAAGCGGTTTAATCAAAGAAGCATTTGTCAGGTCAGAGACACTGATGTTGGACAAAAAGGCCTCACCTGCTGCCAAAGTCATCCCAACGGTGTTCGGGGCACTTGTGGTCCTCCACACTTGGCAAACCATGTCTTTGTGGAGCTCACTTTCTGCAAAAGGTCACAGTCATGCTGGAACAGGAATGTGCCTTCTGTTGCTACAAAATTGTTTGCCCCAAACACTGGTATAGTAGTGTAAAATGACTTTGTGCACTGTTGCATTAATATCACGCTTCACTGGAACTAAAGAGCTCAAACCATGAAAAACAGCCCCAGACCATTATCCCTCCTCCACCAAACTGTACTGTAGGCACTACTGCTACGCATTCCGGTAGGTTTCTGACTTTTGTACTGTAGCATGATAATCCAGCGTTCTGCTGTTCAGGAGTGCGATATGTCATTCAACATTGCTTTGAATTATATTTATAAAATCTAAACGCCTCATCATTTTTTTTAAACAATTCTCTGCCAATATGACGTGCTTTAGATGTCATGATGCATCCCTAATATTTAGTGTTATTTGAGATGTTACTATAATGCCAAATAATTTCTCTTAATACTGTATGATGAACTGATGCATTATGACTGATTTATCCAACAAGCAAAAATCTGACATTACATTTACACTACATGTCTATTTCAATTTACAATAAACTCCGCCAAAGTCAAGTTCATGGCAAACATTTATTAAGCTTGGCTTGAATTAAATTCCTAAGATAAATACTTCAAACCTTGATAGCAAAACAATGAAAGAAATAAGAAAAGACATTTACGTCATAAAGTGCTCTTAAAACAAATGTTTGTTTCATAATGTAGATGTAAATACATCGGTGGACTAATTTAGTAGCCTTTAGAATTGATGCATCAATCACAACTGATGCACAGTTACTGCATACATGATCTTTGTCGCATGACCTACATAAAAGCAACTAAGTCTCTCTGCTCTGTTGTAGAGCCAAAGTGCAACAAACAGCTAAGTGCATACGAGCAGTTCAAAGATTAGTGATGTCATCCCCACTTGTGATGCTGATCCAGTCACCCTCTTCGTTAACCACTGGTATGGCTGAGGTTCTCTCCCACAGCCTTCTCTCACTGGTAATGTCTGGAGGATGGAAGGTTTGTGGATCCAACACCGCCACCTCAGGCTGTGGTGCTGTGCTGAAGCGTTGGGGGGAAATGGGACTTGAGCCTGCATCTAGAGCCCATCTGTAGGCTATGTGGGTGGGTGTGGTCTGTGTTGCAAAATCGCTACCGGGAGGTGCTGTGGAAACCTCGCTCTGGGTCCAGGATGGAGGTGGAGGGGTGAAGAGGCTACCCATGCTGCCCAACAGGTGACCGAAATTCAAGGCATTGTCGATACTACGTCTGAGTTCAATGGGAGAGGGAGGGCATAGGTCAAATTCGATAAGAGACAAGATACAGTCACGCTCTTGCCATTCCAGACCATGAGACCACCGAGGAGCTGATTGAGGGTTGCCATTGTTATAGGCCCCAAGACTAATATTGTCAGTGTTGCTGTCCTTCACAGTAGCACCCGTAGTTATTTCATACTTCCGAACCATGGAACTCCTCAAATCTGCTCTTGATTGCCGGTACCCTGCCCAATTATTAGGCAACAGATCAGCCCAGGTGTTTTCTCGCCTCTTCCACGGCAATAATTTGTCTAAGCAGGATGCCAGAACCTCCTTCTCAGCTCTTCCAGCAACCCCTTGACCTGCATCTCCTCTCCTGAGCCCTGCCCTAGGTCTCCAAAAGGCTCGCGAACCCAGCAGCAGCATTGAAAAGCTCCAGGATAGTTCAAGCAGACGTGCCCAGAATTGTCCAAGCCACCAGCCCCAGCCAAAACGCCGCCAGTCCCCAAGGAGCCCATAAAGCCAGAGCAGGCCATGGATCTGTAGAGCACAGCACAGCACACCCAGGAGGGCACAAACGATTAGCACTCGCCTGGCACGTTCCTCAACTCTCTTGTAAGCACCCCACCTTGGGATAGGGGTTCTGGTGGAAGGCCCAAGTGGAGTAAGAGCGCGGAAGAGAATTCCCAAACAGAGTGGTAAGCCCCAGCAGATCGAGAGCGTCTGCAGCATTAAGGGCAGTGCTGGAGACAGAGTGTGGGATAAGAGGTCAGCCACCAGAAGAGAAGCACAATGCAAAGCTGCTAGACTTCCAGTCACCTGGGGGCGCTGGAGAGCAGGAGTCAGGAGGTTCAGCCTTGTTCCTTTTAATGCAAGTAGGGCTAGGGTAACCTGTGCCCACAGCAAGAGGGCAAGTGGTAAGTTATACAGTGCAGCGAGGACTGGACGAGGTAAAATATGCTTTGTGCCATACGGGTCGACGATGAATTGAACAAATCTGAGCAAACCAGCCAGCAGCAGCAAAGTGTTAGCCAAAGTGAGGGATCCACAAAATGGGTGGTGCATGCCAATTCCACCTATCACTCCCCAGATAGCCCAACCCACCACTAACAGGAAGAAGACGGCAGAGCCAAAGACGTGGAGCTCCCAGGCGAACGCCAGAGTGCGACGCAAATCCTCCCACTGCAGGAGAGTGCCATTGGGGCTTGTAGGAAACACACAGCGGCCTAAACCCAGCACACATGGGTCTGAGATGTCAGATGGGTCTTTATCTGGGACTGGACCAAATATTCCACCAAACCATCTTGTCTTGTCATCATCTGAGATATGAGAAAGCGAGAGAAAGAGAGATCGTCACATTTCAAGATAGATAACAATTTACATTAGTCTGCCATATTAGATTGCCATGTTTCACTTATCCAACATTCACTATCCAACATTTATTGAAACAAAAGCTTCCTCAAAGGGTTTTTTTTGAACGATGCCAAAGAGGTCCCAACTAAAGACCTGTGTAGTTTGTAAATATGAAGAACCTTGAAAAGGTTCTCTACCAGTTTAAGGGTTTTCCCTAGAAGCTTTACATGAGTGTTTCTGAACAATGTTTCTGTTTAGTTGAATCAGGTGTGTTGAGAAAAGGAAAAAACTTAGGACCTCAGGACCAGGGTTAAGAAACACTGCTGTACTTTGTATGAAGGTTCTTTACAAAATGTTCATTAATTCATTGAAAGTTCTTTTTTAGGGAAGCAAAACAGTCCTTTGTGACATCTTTATTTTTATGAGTGAACGTGACAACTGCAATAAAATGATTTGTTACCTCTAAAAACATGACAGAAAATCATAAAAAACATACCGGATGACATCACAAATATCAGGCATAAGTGGAAAGGACTAGTGAACTATAAAATCCAAAAACAGCATGTAGTTAATAACAGTGATGCTGGTGTGGTTCTGGAGATTACTGCACTCTGGCTAATGGAAATGACTATTTCATATGCTGCATACAGTGTGTGAAATACCCCCCTGGTGTTTGGGGAGTCCCATGCTGGTTGGCTACTCAAGTGTTGGTTGGGTGCTAGCTTCAACAGCAATAAAATATTTGCTTTGCTTTTCTCTGGAAATGCTCATTTTTAGTTCCAATGCTCATCCATTGAGATCTTCAGTTTGAGAAATGAGTAACAATTTCTATGCAAATAGAGCACATTTTCAGATTTACAAGTGCAAAAACCTGTTGTAAAGTTACAGTTACAGAATTATAGCAGGAAACATACATGTGGGGATGTACATACATGTGGCCATTCAGTCAAAGGAGCATTTGTCAGGTCAGGCACTGATGTTGGACAAGAAGGCCTTGCCTACTATCAATAGTCCAATTTATCCCAAAGGTGTTCAGGTGTACAGTGGCCCAGCTATAAACCAACTGGGTGAACTAATTTGCTACATCGCCACCCTGAGGCAGAACAGTGCTGCATCTCTAGTTAGTTCTGAATGCCAAAGTCAGAAGTTCACATATTGTGGGTGAAGCAACTAAAAAATGACCTTCACCTGAATTTTTATATTCTGTTTTACTGTAACAGAAACACAACATTATAATAGGTTTATCTTCAGACATTCAAGGGATCTAAGAGGTTAATTAGGAGTTCACAGACCCCATAGGACCCCCTTGACTACACACCTTGCATATACAGCTACAGCATCAATAGTGCATTATTTGATATCTAAATCAGTGTTTCTCCAGTGTTTCTGGAGTGAGCCTTCCCTGCACATTTTAGTGTATTTCCTCCTTTAACACACCCCCTGCAACTCTGAAAGGACTTGTACTGAGCTCATAAGGTGATTTGGGTGAATCGGAGCAGGGAAGGGTTGAGAAAATGTGCTGTATTAAATGTGTTGTATTTTGTTACATTGTGAAACCCTGAATCTAAAACCAGCTACTGTTGCAGGATAGTTTCTTTATATAGACTATATGGTATGTATAAAATTTTATAAGAATGTTTTTAAGAACTTCCTTATTTCGAACACAGATAGAAAAACTAGGTTTTATGTGATATGGGATCTTTAAAAAACAGAATAGCTTATTACCACTACTGTTGTCATCGTCTGTCTTCACTGATTGATTTGTTGACATCGAGGATGATGACAGTGGAGGTGTCTGGACATCAGAAACAGTCTCCTCAGAGCTCTCTTTAGCTGAAACACAGAAAAATCTATAGACCACTGATTTGTTCCTTTAAGATGTACCGTAACAAAGAGATGGCATTTACCTGTCTGTACTGGTGATAGGGTTGCTGCCTCTTGCTTGTTTTCTTCATTAAGAGGTTCAAATGGTTCTGGCAACTTACGGGTCATATCAGATGATTGGGAGGCAATGGACTGAACTTCAGAACTGGACATGCTGCCTGAGGCCTCAAGTCCAGCTTTTAGCGTGGACACACTATCCTCTGTGGTGTCTTCTGTAGGAACAGTTTTCATGTCATTTAGTATACCATCAAGAGCAGGAACTTGTGAAAGCCTACTATGGGGAGTAACTTCACTTTCTGTGGCTGTTCCCACTGTTGAGGTAGAACGGTTACTATTTCTATTGTTTTCATCTGTGATTGGTTTGGTATGGGATGGTGGGGTGGATTGAATGGGCAATGTAGTCGTAGCTTGTGGAAATCCAACATAGCTTCTTTTCATTATCATTATATCCTGATCATCATCATGGATAATCCTTTGCGTGAGCTTTTGTGGAACAGCAGGGGGAGGAGGTGCGTCTGTCACGGTTACCAACAAATCTCTCTTCTCTTCACTGTCTAAGATGAACATGTTAATCTCCAACACGCCAGTAGATGGTGTCCTCCCACCATTTCTCTCCGTGCTCTCTTGTAGCCAGGTTCCTTCTGCAGAGCCTTCAATAGTTGGCTGAAAGGGCATTAACAAATCTTTGGAGAGGCCTTCATCTCTTCCATCAGGCCAGCGAGCTGGTAGAAGACCCCCCTGAGCATCTTCTGTGGTGGTGGTGGGGTGTATCTTACTTTGACCCGAGAGCTTCTTTAAGTCTGACCTGCCTGCTGTTTGAACAAATGCAGCGGCAGCTTGCTGGAGCAGAGACAATCCTAACACCAGAGCCAGGAGCCAAGCTGTCA
The DNA here is from genome assembly GCA_034552555.1 of Semaprochilodus insignis. Classification (NCBI taxonomy): domain Eukaryota; kingdom Metazoa; phylum Chordata; class Actinopteri; order Characiformes; family Prochilodontidae; genus Semaprochilodus; species Semaprochilodus insignis. The sequence continues at coordinate 22,536,598 of CM067494.1, forward strand.
GGCCATGGAAGTTCCTGAAGGCAGCCATGTCCTGGGGTTGCCAGGTTCTGTGGAAAGACATATAAATACAAAGACACCTCTATTGAATTCATAATCATTTGACAATAAATTGGTCAATTTGACAAATAAAGGCTACCTGCTTCCCAGCTTGGAAGACCGGGATGTAGGGTTTTGAGTAAAACCTTCAGTTGGTATAGAACTTGGCATTATATTGAGGTTCTTTAAACTTCAATGTTTAAACTTCAAATGAAATTTATTTTAAAGAACCGCCCATTGACAGGTTCTGATTCTCAAACTAGTCTTGGGGACCTCCAGGAAGTCCATATTTTGGCTCTATTCCTATGCACTGCAGTTGTGTAGGGGCAAATAGTGTGGAGCTACGTTTTTTTTTAGATTGAGGACCACTGCTTTTAAAGGAACCAAAAAGTGGTTCTTCTGTGGCATCAGTCCAGTGAACCCTTTTATTCCTTTTCATACTTTTCTAAGGCTGTACTGAAGACTGTGATTAATTATTTATTATTAATCAAAGTGCATTTCTTGCTGTAAATCTTTCAGATATCATATCTTTACACAAACAGGCATCAGATACAATTCAATATGTAAATAAAAGCGATATTAATGCAATGGATGTCACACTAAAACGTTTGGCTCACTCATACCTCTCTGACTTTAAATTTTAGAGTAACGCTGCAAAGCCTACAAGACCTTCAGCCAGTTATTAGGACTGTTTGGCTAGACATGTACCAAAGCAGATGCGAAAGAAAACCCAAATCAATCTTTATCAGATATATTACCAACAATACTGGCACTTTTACTGCTGAAAACTTACCTGAAGATTTGGCAGTGGTCCCCGACAATTATAGAGCTCCTCAAAATGCAGACCAGTCGTTATCTGTTTGTGAAACGTCCGAGATCAGACATCGAGCGATGCCCGAATATGACATGTCACAGAGTCGGCTCCTGCGCTGATGCTTAGATCACAGTCCCTCTGACGTTGTGCCATAATCTTTCCACCATCTGGTTCATGTTTTGTGCGATCATCTTTGGTGGGTGCCCTAGTATCAGCTGCTGCAATGTAGGTTAACAATTGTCAGGTGCTGCAGCATATAAAACCTTCAAGAGAGACAAACTGAACTGGAACAGCAAAGTTTAGCGAGTTGTAGTGCTTAAGAAATGCAAGCATTCCCTCGTCTTTGGTTGTCTTCTTTATCTCTTGCTTTGTGATCTGCTGCTCACAGCTGCAGAAAGCTAATCTCCTCACTTGAAAGGATTTCTTAAAGACCATTAGCTTTGCACTTCGCCAGCCTGCCCACACATAGCATGACAAAGCAGGGACTGTGGCATTTCATCATGTTTTTCACCTTTTTGGACTACTAGTATTTTATGGGCCTCCATGCATCTGCTCAGTGTCCTCTGTGGTGGTCTATAGAAGTGCTGCTACTGTGTATCATTCACGCCAATTACTACATGCATGCTATTCAATGTACTAAACTCAATGTGCAGTTGTAATGACAAAACGTATTGCCTAGTAGCTTTTGCATTCCATAGACAGTACTGTAGTCTATTGATAATCAATCTCATGGATACAGCCTTGCCAAACAGAGCTTAAAAGTGACGACTGTTTTCCCACAAGTGAGTTCGGCTAACGGATTTACCCAGATAATGTTTGACCCTGTCACGTTCACGAGTAAGCACATGCACGGGCAAATAGTAACACCTCTCTACGCTGGGAAACAATAACTTTCACGGTCACTGGTACTTCAGCACCTTTAATTAAAGGGGCATAACATGTAACTCGTGCTATATCTGTTGTACCCTGCCTGTTTGTCTCCTGTGTTGTTGGCACAGTAGTCTCTAGATCTAGACGTTTAAAGACCAGGAAAACTTGGTTCTGATAATGTATCTTTGGATACAGTGTTTTGGATGTGTGAATGCTACAGCTGACTAATGCAGAAAAAAGGTTAGATGGTAGGGTTACTGCTAGGAAGCCAAATTGTTGGTTGCACAATATATAAATCGTCAATTCTGCCAAACCATCTGAGGCTTAGAGATGCACTCCCGCACTACAGAACACTGCAGCATGCAACAATCCCATTTTAAATGCTAGTTGTGGGTCAGAATACCACTTTAACAAACATAATTATATACTCTCCCTTTCAAAAAAGTTGGGAAGCTGTATAGAATGTAAATAAAATCAGAAATGAAAGTGGTACAAAGGCAACATATCAAATGTTGAAATTTTCATGTCATGTAATAGTGAAAAAAATAGCACCTGGTGGAACATCTCACAAGTGATTTGTGTAACTGTCAACAGGTCAGTAACATGACTGGGTATAAATGAGCATCCCAGAAAGGCTGAGGAGGATGCCTTGCGATTGATTGGCTGCCCGTCCAAACTGTAGCCTGCCTCCTGCCAATCGAATGCTGGGATAGGCTCCAGCACCTCCCGTGACCCAGAAGAATGAAGTGGGTTAGAAGATGAGTGAGTGAGTGAGTTAGTGAATGAGTGAAGATGGGTAGGGGTTCACCATTCTAAAGAAATTCAAATACAGACGTACAACAAAGACATTGAACTCTAAGGGAAGGGTTACAAAGCCATTGCTATGGCTCTGGGGCTCTAGTAAACCAGAGTGAGAGCCATAATCCACAAATAGAGAAAACTTGGAACAGTGGCGAGCCTTCCCAGGGACAGCGCATTGCCGACTCCTCCAGGTGGTCACAAAAGAACCCAGAAGAACATCTAAAGAACTGCAGGCCTCACTTGCCTTGGTTAAAGCCAATGTACACAATTCTACAATAAGAAAGACACTGGGCAAAAATGACATCCATGGGAGAGCTGCAAGGTGCAAACCACCGCTGACCACAAAGAACACAAGCTCGTCTCACAGAGACTTTTTCCTGAGTCAAAGGTGGAAGTTTTTGGAACACATTATTCCATTACATTTGGCATAACCTTAAGAACATCATTCCAACAGTCAAACATTGTGGTGGTAGAGTGATGGTCTGGAGTTGCAGGACCTGATGGAACCATGAATTCTGATATCTATCAGAGAATACTGAAGGAGAATGTCCGCCTGTTGGCTGATCTAAAACATTTAAATATGACAAATTAGTCAAAACAGAATATATCAGGTGAGGGGCAAATACTTTTTCAAAGCACTGTATGTTTTCAAAAGCAATAAAATCCCTCAGTTTCAACATGTGATATGCTGTCTTTGTACTATTTTAATTAAATACAGGTTTTAAATAACTTGCACACTATTGCATTGTTTGTATTTACATTTTGGGTCCCAACTTTTTTTGGAAATGGGCGTTGTACCATATACCATTGCAGTTACTTTTCTGGACTCCGTACAACCTGTATTGACTTCTACTTGATTTTTTGACTTCACAGAATTTACGTATGTTTCTTTGGGGAGAATAAATGTAGTGTCTAGTACCTTTAAAACTCACTTAAAGCGGATGTCTACCAATACTTCAAAATATCTGCATAATGACACGTTTAAGATGTGAATGAAGTCGATCAGAATGTTTGGATCTGAGATGCTTCGTTCTAGAGAAACGTCCCCAGTGAGAAACGTTCACAGTGATGGTGATAGGAACTGGGTGTCTAAAGTGTTTAATGACTTTAAAAGCTGCTTCACCAAAAGTTATGACAATATAGATATACAACAATGCTGCCTAACGTCTGAGACATCGTTATATGAAAGGTTTGACATAAGGCCTTAGCTTAAAACATATATTTTTAAAGACTATTCATGGCGGAGGGATACATGCAGGTCACTGCGTGACAAAATAGTCCCCAAAGAGACGTGTTTTTTACGTTCTAGACATGGTGAACCCTGGTTCCTACCACCCCCACAATAAGGAAATCGGAGTCAACAAGTTTGTCCACGGTAAATTTCATATCAAACCATTCGGAACGACTCAGTTAGTCTCATAAAGGCATTACAGATATTTTGGGGGAAAAGGTGGAATTTCTCTTTAAGATGCACAATTAAACCCCAAAGACCATGTTTTACCTTTCAGGGTACATTTCCCAACACCTGAAGTGGGAGCCCAACATCAACTCTGTCCTCAAAAAGGACATACTTCCTGGGCCCCAGGAGCTGTGGAGCCAGTTCTACACTGCAGTCATTGAATCCACTCTGTGCACATCCATCACAGTCTGAACCGGAGGAGCCACAAAACAGGATAAGAATAGACTGCAGCGAATAACGACAGCTGAAAAAAATCATTGCTGCTCCCCTGCCCGCCATTCAAAACTCTTCAAGAACCAGGAAACAGGCAGGAACAATCATCACAGATTCCTCACACCCAGGACACAGTTTTTCTCCACTCCTCCCCTCCAGCAGGCACTAAAAACCCTGTACCAACTCCTGTTTTCCCCTGGTAGTCTTGCATTTTGTACACTGCTGTTGTTTGCACTTCTTCAGTATATTGCCAGTCCTCGTATAATCTGTGTATACTGTGTATATTGTGTGTTCTCTGTGTATTATATGTACTTTATTTGTATATTGCACATAATACTACATAGACACCAACAGCTGGAACCAAATTCACTCAGCCAATAAATCTGATTACATTATTTATACTTTAGTACAATTACTCTCGACACTAACCTTTTATTTTTACTTCACAGTGCCTCACCTATAGGGTGAGATGCATTTAAAATTTGCTTCAATTCTACATAAAACGTTCATAAATGCAGTCTGTAAGTTGTGAACCACCTCAGCTCTCCTTTCCATGCTGTGGAAGTGAATAATATCAGTAAAGGGCAAAACAGTTTTTTTAGGTCACTAATGTTGTAAAACGGTATATTTCTGAAGCTCCTGGCGCGGTTGTATAAGGGCATTAATGACAGAATTTCTGCTCAGGGTCATTGTAGGGTTAAGGCAGAGACCGTGGGAATTAACCCTTTCCTAGGCCGCGCTGGTTAGACGGAGTGCGCTTGTATTACGCATCTCCGCCGGTCCACCTTAAGAGCTCAGTCGGGCAGCGCTTTGCAGCGCGAGCGGTGGGAGGCCCTCGCTCACACATGCCTAGCGCTTTAAGGCGGACTGGAGCAAATACAGACCCACTTAAAGGCACATACACGCCGAAATTCAGTAAACAGCCGGCTTCGTGGATCGCACTCAGATCAACAGAAGTCGAACGAATATGCATGTTGTTCAGTTGGGGGTTTATAAAGAATGACGGAAACGGCTGTTTTTGTAGCCAAAAGGTAGAAATAGTAACTTTATGATATCCAGCTGTGGACCGAACACACACGAAGCATTACAGACTCCTCTGAGGACTGAACGGAGCTCAGTAACGGACTGAATACAGCAGTAGTATAAGAATCACTGTACATTAAAACTGCACCGTTTAAACGTTATGCTGAACGAGCTACTGCTAACTTTGTCTACCTACACGGAAGAGAATTTATTTTCATATATGTTGCAATATAGAATATATAAACTATATAAACGAAGTCTTTTTAGGGCTGTTTGAGCAGCAGTACCGCCTGAAGAGGGAGCTGCACCGCTTCTCCGCCTCCACTGAAGCGGCGCTCTCCAAACACCACAGTCCGGGGTCCCGCACTCTCTTACAGGAGGCCTACTTCCGTCAGCCCGCCGCTCTTAAAAACATATATCTGTTCAAAATATATATTTATCGGTCCTCTGCCCCGCCGAGCGACCCGAGGAGCGCGATTCTACGTTTTCTGACACGGTAGGACTTTCCGCGGACGAGCCGGCGGCCCGTTTTAACTGTGTGCTTAATGTGGAGCTGCAACAATCACACGTCACGTCATTTATTTGGTATTGTTTGCTGCAGCTAAAATAAGAGAAGAAATAAAGGCTTTTGGGGCGGTTATAACCCTGAATCCTGCCTGGGATACGTGCTACATGTGCGGCGTACGCATCAAAGTCGGGCTTTGGTGGGGTTTTATTTTTTGAACGGCGTGTTTTGGCGGAAATTGGTTTTGGTTTTATTTAAGGTAGCATGGCAAGGATGCACGGCCGATGCTAGTTAACCTAGCTAGCTAGTTCGCTAACGTTAGCCAGCAAGCTAACCGAAATATCTGTGGGCGCTCTTTTAGGGGCAGTCTGGCTGGGAAGCTATGCCACAGGTGTAACATGGTTTGTTTTTTAAAATACAAGCACAAAGTGCGAATAAGTCCTGCAGCCCGTGAATGTTAACGACGTTTTATTTTAGCTGTTAGCCAGCTAGCCGAAAAGCTAATATTGTTTCGATGTGGTAGCTGCTTTGTAGCGCTGTCTGTGCCAATACAGGGATCTAACATTAGTAGCGATGTGTTACTAGACATAAAGGTGTTTTACGGACACCTGGGTTTAACTGTGGGTTCGGCTTGCAAGCCTATTATATAGCTAGACAGACATAAAGTGTCCTAATGTGACGGAAAGGTTGAGGGGACTCTAAGGGAGGACTAGTCTTAAATTGTTCCTTACTCTCTACATAGTGCACTACACACAGGTCATGCAATAATGTCTTTCCCACCCAAATAATACAAGATCTGTCCTAAAAGAAATCCTCTATGATTCAGCCCCCTAGTCCCTGTGTAGTGTGCTACATAGGTCATGACAAAAAGGGCTTCTACACCCAAGTAGTCCATGATCTTTCTAAGGATCCGTTTGGGACCCAGTCTCAGTTTTGGTTACAGGCCTAAACAGACTGAGTGGTCCAAAGTGCAGCATAGTTAGAGGCTGCTGTCTCTCATCTTTGCTCTTTGCTCTTATTAAAGATTGCACACATCTGTGCACAACAGTACTAGTTCATGTATTTGCTGTAAAAACCTGTTTTGATCTTTAGGGTGTGGTAGTGTTTAATATAATAGATGTGTGTTTGATTGTCTTTAAAACTAGTGGAAGAATATTTCATTATGGATCTATAAGATTGAGAAACACATTGGTTAATAGCAGTCATTAGGGAATCTTGCATAATGCATCAGAATGACTGCAGAGGTTGCTTACTATATTTGTCTTTCTACAAACCAATGAGGCGGCACGCAGGCCAGCTGTATGTGTCTGCAGGAAAACATAAAGGAATCGCTTAGTATTCCTTTCGCTTGTTTGTCTCTAGAGCGTCAAGTCATCACTCCTGTGGTCTAATGGGATGGGCTGATCCTCATCTCCTGATTTCCCCCCTTTTTTTAGGCTTCTGTCAGTGCAAGGTGGATTGACCTGTCATGAATGAGCCGATTGAAGGCGGTGCGATCTCGTTCGACGAGTATGTGCGGCAAAAGGCACGGACGGTGCCTCAGCACCGCATGAAGGAGTTTCTGGAGTCGCTGGCTGCCAAAGGGCCCGAAGTCCTGCAGGAGTTCAGCCAGCAGACCAGTGGCGCTACCACCACTATGGTCTACCAGCAGGGGGCCAACTGCATCTACACTGACAGTACAGAGGTGGCGGGATCGTTGCTGGAGCTGGCATGCCCGGTAAGAGAGAGAACCGCTTTAAATTTAATGTTTAAAAGATGCTTAAGATGTGTGATGATATAGGACATGCTGAGATGAACAGTGTAAATAACTCAAATGAATTAGAACTGAGAAATATGATGATATTTATTGTTATTTTGATGAATTGTCATACTATCTCAGTAGGCCTTTCTGAGCATATTGTGGATATAACACTATGTAACATACAGGTTAAAGCACAGAAGTGATGGACTGGTCCGGTAAATCCTGAGTTTGTAATCTTGTCGACTTGGTGCTTGTCCAGGTGCAGGTGACGTCTACACAGATCTCGCCACAGCTGGCCGCAGCTGTGCAGCAGGCATCAGAGCAGCAAATTCAAGTCCAGGTCAGAACCACACCCCCCAGCACCCCACCCAGTTTTTTTCCTTTCACTCACAAACCTTCTGCAATGCAGCGCTTATACCGTGCGGGTCCTTATGTGGTCCTGTATACGGCCTATTTGGTTTGATGCAGGAAGTGCCCATGAGTATTTCGGGTGCTGTTGCTGTTCTAATCTGCGAGGCCAAAGTTTTGAGAGTGTCTTTGTGCTTCAGTTTGTTTCTCTTTCTTAGACAAACTGTTTTTCTTCCTTCCCCAGGTACAGATCCAAGGGGAGCAGGGTCAGACAGTTGGTCAGGTGCTGCAGGTGGCTTCTCCTACCCAGCAGCAGCTACATGGAGTCACTACAACACAGCTTGTGCAGCAAGGCGAGCTTACAGAGGAACAGCAACAACAGGTACGCATATAATAATATTTGGGACATCATTTGGACACACATTTGTATGTGTGTAAAACAGGATTTGGAAGTGCCAAAATTAAAATGCTGTTCACACATTTTTTTTTTTTACTACACTAATCATTTTTCAGTGTTCATAACCACCACAGAGGTATTATCGGGTATCCGTCTCAGCACTGCAGTGACAGTGATGCGGTGCTGTCACGTTTGTATGTGTGGTATGAGTAGATCAGACACAGCAGTGCTGCTGGAGTTTTTAAACACTGACTTACTGTCCGCTCTATTAGACACTCCTACCTTGTAAATGTAAGGTCAGACACTAGCTGTGTCTGTTGCTGTCATCCTCTTGTCCTTCATCAGTGGTCACAGGATGTAATTTTTGTGTGTGCTCTTAATGTCCAGAGTGCAGTTGACCCCAAAAAATGTGGTTTTTAGAGAGTGACACACTATCAACACATTTCCATGCTTATTTTGAGTTTTTGGGGGGTCCCGTCTGCAATGCTAGGTTTCGTTATGTCTGTGGCCCAACAATATATTCATTGCCTGTTGGGGAGTATTGACGAGCATGACATTCATGCTCTGTTTGTTCCCACCCGCATTTGACTGAAATTGTCACATGGTTATCCCTATTTGTTCTTGTTATGAGGTCACATCTGGACCTGTAGGACTAGATCAAGTCTAGTCTATTTTAGTAACAAAACCCAGGTTAAATCCAGGTTAAGGGCTAATCCTAGTTGTTCTGGTACCAGTCCATATAAAGTAAACATGAATATATACACTAAAAAAGTCCTGAAATCTGAATGTAAATACGAACACATGCCAATAGCAAGTAATGTATGTGTATACCCCACCCCCCAGCTCCAGGCACAGTTGGTGGCAGCAGTAGCTGGAGGCCAGCAAATCCAGATTCAGACGGTAGAGACGCTGTCTCCCCCACATCAGCAGATTTCTCCTCGTGAAGCTGAGCGCCGACCAGGAGCTTCACCTGCTGTCCTGCAGCCAGCCAAGAAGCGCAAGGTGGATGTACCCACTGTAGTGTCATACTCTCTTCCCCAGGGTCAGCAACTGGCCACTGTGCTGGCCATCCCGCAGGGCCAACAGCAGGGCTACCTGTCACTTCGGCCAGACCTTCTGACAGTTGATAGCACTCACCTGTATAGTGCCACTGGCACTATCACAGGCCCAGCAGGTGAGACCTGGACCATTCCAGTGTATTCGGCCCCACAGCAACAGGGTGTGGCCCACATTGCCATCCCCCAGGAGGCATATAGCACAGTACAGGTGCAGGCCTCACCTGTCCCGCAGGATAAAGATAAGGACAAGATGGTGGCCCAGGCAGCTGGGGCTGTAGCAGTGCCTGTGTCTGGTGCAGGAGTGACCACACAGGAGGAAGTAGTGCACTCGTTGTTTCCAGCACAGTTTATGAACGGAAACATCCACATCCCAGTAGCGGTACAGACCGTAGGAGGAGGATACTCGGGCACCACCCAGGCCCTCCACATATGGGACCCGCAGCAGCAGCAGCATGGCCAGGAGGCTGAGGCTCAGGAACAGCAGCTCCACCTACAGGTTAGTCTGTGCAGCAGATGTTGGATTAAAGGAAGGGATGGGCTGATTAAATGGTGTGTTTGGACAGTCCTTATAAGCCGGCGTATTTCTGAACTCCACAAGGAAGCTGGGCTCAGGTGTTTTACAGAGTTGTAAATCCTAGTGGTAAACTTGGGAAAGTTCCATGTTCCTAGAATTTCCAAGTTAATTATCCAGTACATACTCCGGTAGTACATGAACTCAGTAAACCAAGCTGGCAACCAATATAGCAAGTTGAATATAAATGCCAGCCATAACTGTTTCACAAGCAGCTTTTCTGCCTGACTTCTTGTGTCTTCCAGGCTACTAAGTAGTAAACAATATTGGGCCATCCCAATAGATGTATGTACTTTCCAGATGAGTGAAACGTAGCATTTGGTGGTCATAATGAGGACACACAAACAACTAATGATTAAGATCTGACTGATGAGACAAATTTCCAGTTCAAAAGAATAGTTCCTGTCAGCCTTAACACTGAAAGAGAACTGATGCCCTCACCAACCACTCCTTTGTTTCTTCCCCCACTCAGGCAGAGGCAGAGCCACAAGCTGAAGCTCCTCCTGAGTTGCTCCTTCCAAACTCACTAAAACCAGAAGAAGGTCTAGAGACTTGGAGGCTTTGGGTACAGCGCAAAAACGCAGAGCTGGACAAGAACGAACAGAACAAACTAGCACCAATTGGCCGTGAGTGCCTGTTCTTCTCATTTGTTAGTCTCTCACAGCCCCGTCCCACTTCTGCCTCTTCATTATGTTGTAATTTCCCGTTGCTTTGTCTCTGCAGGCCGCCAGCCACTGCGTTTTCGAGAGGACCTGATCTCTAGCTCAGTAGGTGAGCTCAATGTGGCTCTGGCCCTGATGACCCTAGAGGCTCGTGGCTTGGAGGGGGAGCCTTTTGAACCGGACGCACTCTATTACATCTTCTTATGCATACAAAAAGTATGTTATCTCGGCTCCTTTTCACCAATTTGCAGTTAGAAAGGTTTTTAAAAAGCACAGTTTATTCTGGTTATTCAAGTTTATTTAGCTGGACTGCTGACTGTGTGTTTCTTGTGTAGTACATGTTTGAGAACGGCAGAGTAGATGACATTTTCTCGGACCAGTACTACACTCGCTTCTCCCAGTGCTTACACAAAATACTGGAGGAGTGGAGGCCAAGTATCCACCCGTTAGGTAAGCATCACTGGTTAAATCCTGCATGCATTGTAAAGAAATGCTGTTGGCTTTTTGTTAAACTTTTGCGTGTATAGTTTGGAGATTTAAAACTTGGCAGCCTGAATACTAGTCTCAATGTTGCGTAAGTGTGGTTTGTTGAATATATTTGCTCTTCGTGGCAGGTTATATTATTCCCAGTCATGTAACAGAGGAAATGTTGTGGGAGTGCAAACAGCTGGGTGCACATTCTCCTTCAACTCTACTCACTACACTAATGTACTTCAACACCAAGTGAGTCATTTATCTATCAACACTTTGACTGTCGTACTGTCCAGAATGTGCTGTGTAAATTATGACGCATCAATACAGAAGGGAGACTAAAGGCACCTGTCTATTATCCAGGTACTTCCACCTTACCACAGTGGAGCAGCATATGAAAGTGGCCTTTTCCAAAGTGCTCAGACACACCAAGAAGAACCCAGCCAATCCGAAAGACAAGAGCACCAGCATCCGCTACCTAAAGGGTGTAGGCTCCCATCATGTTGGACAGAAAGGTACGACAGACCCTTTTGTGTCTGAGTGAAGCATGTGCAGCAACTCTTGAATCATAAATAGTCATAATTGTTCCTCTGTTTAAGATGACCAAGAATCGGTTTAACTTTATTCTTTGTGGGCTTTTCATAGTGACCGATGACATGTACGCGGAGCAAGCTGAGGATCCGGAGAATCCGCTTCGATGCCCCATCAAACTCTACGACTTTTACCTCTTCAAATGGTGAGCTTCCAACATCCATACGTGTCTTTGACATGATGCAAATTGTTTTTATTTTATTTATGTTTTTTTTTTTTTTTTGAGAGTGTGTTAGTCAAAGTTGTTTTTGGTAAACAGTTAAGAGATTTTTTGTGTGTGTGTGTGTGTCTGTGTGTCTGTGTGTGTTTGTGTGGGTCATTTTTATGATGATAATTGAAGTTATACCCTTTTTTTCATCTGATTGATGTTACCTAGGCCCATTTTTTTTTTTTTTTAATCTCAGTCTGTTTAGTATTTAGTAAAATGTACAATAAATTCCATCAGCAAAGGCCTGTAGATGGATATTTTTATACATTGAAAAAAAATTAAAGATATATATAAAAGATATATTCTTTAAAAATAAAGAATTATATAAAGGTAATATAAACAAAACGTCTGTTTTAGTCAAATAAACTATAAATGCACCAGGCATCCATGTCACGTCACCTCAGAAAGCCAGAAACTGCACCGCTTTCTTTTGGAAAGAGCAGCAAAGAGCATTTAATTATCAAAATGCTCAGTGCATGCAGAATTTGCATTTGTATTTGAGGAAGTGGTGTACATGGAGGAATGACAAGTTTGATGAGTTATCATAAATGTACAGCCATCCTTATCAGAATACCCCCATGTGTACAGTCCATACTCCTTCTGACACGTATCCCTTTCAGGTGGGAATATTAACTTTTTCATTTCTCCATTACTTTCCTAACTGAACACTTAGTGCAGGTTTAAAATGTGTCCAGAGAAACTAGCAAAAAACAAAACACAAATTCACACATCAGAGAAAAGTATTAACTTATTTGAATACAGTTTGGAGCACTGTAGAAAGTGGCATTTTGGTTTGGATCTCTTTGGAATTTGTCACTCACTTGCATGCAAAAAAAACAAAAAACAGAACAACTTCATTCCCTTGTTCCGAAATGTTAGCGAATATTTGAAACAGGTAAAATGCTGTTCGGGCTAGGCCTAAGGGTATTCGTTTAAGCATGCTGTTGAGGTATAATCACATGTTAAAGTCTTTTGTGTGATTTGAGTGGTTGAAAGGTGTGATTTTTAATAAGAACGGTTTTGATTTTGAATTTGAAGATGTATTGCATATTCAGAAGGATTCGTCTCTGAACTCATTCTCCCTCCTCTTTTTTGCTTTGCTTGCCATTTCTGTTCAGTCCTCAGACTGCCAAAGGCCGGAACGACACTTATTACCTGACGCCAGAGCCCGTCGTGGCCCCAAACAGCCCCATATGGTACTCGACCCAGCCAATCACGAGCGAGCAACTGGAACACATGCTCACACGCATCATGATGGTGCGGGAAATCCAGGAAATCATTTCCATTGCACAGGCCAACATTCAGTGAGGGAGTACAAGGAAGAGGAGGAAGAGATGGTGAATGGAGAGAAGTCTGTTTCTGCCTCTGAGCTCCTCCGTCCTCGCAGCTTCTCCGCGACTCAGTCGCTCACACAAAGGAGGGAACTCTTGGCCATTGCTGGCTCCTCGCGCTCTGTATTTAGTCATGAGCTGAAGCGGCAGACAGATAGTGGTACATATTTCCCAGAGGAGGCAATATTAAGTTCCAGAAGCTATCTACATATGCTCCATGTTGCTCTACTGTCGTTGATGGGAGTAAATTCAAGTGTCTGCCATTGAGAGTGTACAGTCTGTTGGACTGACGAGCACTAATGTAATTTTGGAATACCACCTCATAAATTTAGCCAGGCGTTCCCCCTCCGTGACTTTGCTGTTCATGCCCGACCTAATGAAGTTCTAAAATGGTTCTGAGTTCAAAGATTGCAATAACGTAATAGTTAGGATACTTCGTTGGCTAAAAGGATGTTTCCTCACCCTTCTTAGGTTGTTTGTAGTACATTTTTTGAGCCCATACAATGGCAGTGACTTGCATTGCAGAGATCTCATATTGTTGAGATTGGCACTACGGTTATGGAAAAAAAAACAGCTTGCAAAGTGAGATTATGGTGCAAACCATTCATTTTATATGCCGACTAATTAAACTTCCAGTTTTCCTTCTTTTCTTTTTCATACGTTTGCCTCCTCTCCTGGGCTGCTGCCGGAGTGTGTGCAGAGCTTCAGTGGAGGAATGGACTTGGACTCATGAGCCTTTTTATTTTATAATAAAGACTTGCTCTGTTCATGTGATGGCCACCTGGAGTTACACAGTCTAACCTCTTAACATGAGATTTCTCTTTTCCTCGCTGTGGCTCTGTCAAGTATGTAGCTCCCCGTCTCGCACCAGTCCTTGTCTCACATCACTCGTTTTCACCCGAATCTTCATTCAGGAGGAGCTTGTTATACCGAAACTAGACTGGGGTCAACGCTGCAAGGCCTTCCAGGGCAGTCGCATGAACGCGCTAATCATGGCTTCATCTTCCTGTAACCCCCCACCCCCCTACACTGACCACATCTCTAAAGTAGGACTTGGCAGGAGCACAGTCAACACACTTTGAGGAGTGTACTCTACATGGAAAGACTGAATTTGTTTTTTTTTTTCTTTGTTTTGTTTTTATTTTTATATATGCATCTATGGTAATCTGATATGTATTGATATAGTGGTGCTGGAGCCTGAAAAAGCGGAGCCTGTGTTTTCGAACATGCCTTTTGTACAGTGAGGTCCCTGTAACTGCGTGTTGTGTCTTCTTTGACTCATTCAGTTGTATTTTTATGGGGAAGAATATTGCTTTGAAAAACTCAAGGCAAAGTTATTGCTTGTGAAAACCTGTTTACTGTTTTTATTAAATAGTCATAGACAGAGAAACAACACGCTAACACAAATATAAAAATCCTGCAACGACACTCGGTCCCAAGGATTAGGCAGTCCGTGACTATTAGGATGCAGCTGTTCATAAAAAAAACACACACACCTGATGCTCTGTCTCAGTTGTATACTGAACACCATTATGTTAAGGTGTGTAATGTGTACTCTTTGTGATGGCACAAGATGTTTTCATGCTGGGACACAAAATATTAACATGCTTTTATTGTACTCATAGGAAGGGATAAAGTAACATACGGAGCTGCAACATTATGCTACTTAAGTGATCGAGTCTCTTGGTGGTAGTTCTTATTTTGGGAAGATGTCCTGCTTGGCATTACATTGTGGGACAAGTTTCAATCAAATTCACACCTAAAATCGACCAACTTAGGCACTTTTGCATATACTACATGTTACAGTGTCACTGGCCAGTTTATTTGGTACAGCTGTATCTACAGTCATAATCCATTTGATCATCAGGTGCTCATTTATTACAGTTATTTTTTAGTTCTGCAGTTACAGACTGTGTTCCATCTATTTCTCTGCAAACTCCCTTTCACCCTGTTTCTCTGGGGTCAGTATCCCCTAAGACCACCACTAAGCAAGTACTATTTGGGTGGTGGATTATTCCCAGTACTCTAGTCACACTGATGTGGTGATGGTGTGTTAGTGTGTTGAACTTGTACGAGTAGATCAGACATAGCAGCATGACTTGAGAGTGTACTGTGACTAAAAACTGACCACTGAGGAAGGACTACAGGATGACTGTGCAGCGATAGATAGATAGATAGATAGATAGATAGATACATACTTTATTGATCCAGAAGGAAATTTAGCAATTTTGCTAAATGTATCTATTGTATCTGATTTTACATCTAGACAGTGAACCAACTAGGTAGGAGTGTCTAATAGAGTGGACAGTGAGTGGACACAGCTGTGTGAGTTCCTCCTGTAACAGCGTAGCGCGCACATGAACATGTCACTGGTGAGAATAATCCTCCATCCAAATACTGGCTCTGTGGAGGTCCTGACAGGTGATGCAAAGCAACTAATGGACTACAGTCTGTAGTTGTAGAAACACAATTTGCTCCTATGGAATGCACAATGAGTGTAGATACAATGTGCGTGTATCTAAATGCTCAGTGAGAAAAAACAGAATTCGGGTTCAGTATTGAACCATAGAACAGCATAGTCACGTTTGAGGTGGCACTCATCTCTTACGGCTTCTCCGGCAAAGAGATCTGCAGTCTTTTCAGAGTCGTGATGAAGTATTTGGGAAGCGGGCAGGACACTATGAGGTCACCGTGACCCTTGACCCCTGGTACGATTATCTGACGGACGTGAAGGTGGAGAGGGAGGTATCGGGTTTTGCTCTGCTCCAGACCCAGCCTTCGCAGCACGCCCTCCGGCAGCTTCTGCAGGCAGAAACATGAGACACGGGTTTGGTCCTCAAGCGTGACGGGGAAGAGGCACGTCTTAAGAAAACACTACACTCGAGGTGAGATGGTCGAGCCCCAAAAGATCACTGGCAGACATGACAGAGAGACTGTCATCTGAACACTCTCCTTGACAGTCAGGACGTGCTTCAGACCTTGATGCGTTTGGGAAATTCACCTCGGGGCCTGGATTCCCGATACAGCATCACCCTAAACCTTAGAGAGTGCCGAAAGTGATACTTACAAAGACATCTTAAAGGGCCCATTTCCTCCATGTCTATATCTCCTGAGGTTTTACACACCAAAAACCATCATCAATTTTAGACTTTTTTTTTCTAATCTGTTTGTTCCTTAGAAATAAAGAAACATTTTTATGTGGATATATGTAAATGAGCTCTGTTGTGACTGGCCGCCTCATATTGTGACTTGTTCAAAAACCAGTCCAGGTTAAAACACTGTGAACCGGCCCCTATAGCTTCCACATGAAGGGGTGGAGCTAAACTGCTGTAAACTAAATAGGTGGACATATACACTAGTGTGCTGGTTTTCATGGCATCACAAAAGCAATGAATTTAAAAGAGGCTGCTTATGCATCTTATGAAGGTACAGACTGCGGAGTGAATGGTATGTTTTAGAAACTGACATTATTTACATCTACTTAAAAAGTTCATGGGTCCTTTAAGATGATCTTTATTCCAGAGTGGTATTAGTAAGCAGGGCCCAGAATTAAGCTTAGGTGCAAATATATCCCCCCTCAACCATATTCTGCCATAACCAATACTTATACACTTGTAACATGTGAAGCTTTGTGTTGATTGTGAGTTGTCCAATTTGTAGGACTTGAAGTTTAAGTTTTAACTATTTTGCAGATTCAGTCCGTTTCTCTAAAATCAGAGGTTTGCTTACAGTTACATACCTGGGGAGCCAGCTTGTTCCAGTGAGCATACTTATGATCTCCCAGAATAGGGCAGGCTAGAGCCAGTGCCATGTGGACCCGCAGCTGGTGTTTCACTCCTAAAACAGATATACAATCTACGCTGAGTTGCCAGTTTAGTTGGTATACCTATCTTTGTACCTAAGCTCATTGGCAAGTACACCTACAATACGGCTGCAGTTTGCAGGTTTACAGTTCATAGACTACAGCCTGCTGCTGCACAGTCTGCTGCTGCACAATTTATCAGCTCACCATCAATGCAAAGGGGCCTCCATAGAACCTATACTGATGAAATGTTACTTGTGTGGAGGATAACTCCCAGCTCTGACAAGATGACTGGTGAGTGTATTAGGCTAGTGTTTTATTACATGGGTTAAGAACAGGTCACCAGTCAAATGTAAAAAAAAAACTGACCATTGATGAAAGGCTAGAGGGGGGCCAATATAAAATGCATATAGAAAGGATTAGCTGTAGTCTCCAACTGTAGACCTACCAACAAGGTACCCGACTAGAATAGTAGCCAACAAGTGTACATCAATTATGTCGTGAATGACACCAAGTTTAAAGCTGAATTCTGTAAGGTTTTTTTGTTACAATTAAAAAATATTCCCTAAAATATGGTATGCATGTGCTGCTGCATGCTTGAGATAATAATTTAGAAAGGATTTTGCAAGAGATCGGACCACGTCATATGTCTTTATATATTAAAGCGAAACACACAGGGTCTGGCTCGATGTTTAAGCCTCAAATGCGAAACCAAAATGATACTGTGTTATACTGTGTCAACAACAGTATATACTTCTCTAACATCCTCAGAAAACATGTTCTACATAAGTTTGACTTTTTGAACAACAAATGGGAGTGCTAGACAGGTACTAATAAATCATCTTGGAATAGGATTATTGATACTAATCTTAATCTGAACAAGACTGGTCTGCTCTTCTTAGATTATATCAAGGTACCTGTAACCGGCTGGAGCACCACCAAACTGCAGCCTGAATTACTGTCCAGCACTTTGTACTGTGTGACGGCGTTGTGGGCTTGGCGATGGGCCCTCACTTTGGTCAATCCATTGCCCTCCTCGGTCAGTCTGTAGAGCGGACTCAGACCCATCTGAGAAAGCATGAGCAACATACATTTACAGCGGAGGAGAGAGAGTGAAGAGACTTATTACAAATTACTAACATTAAACGGTCTGAAAGAAAATTTTGAAAGGCTTTTTCTAGTAAATATCACCCACCCTTTCTAGTACACGTCATCCACCCTGATCCACCATATATTCCAAAGTATCCAGGCAACCCTTATAATCAGTGCTTTCAGTTGACACAGGTGTCAGTTCCAGCATACCTTGTGCAGTCTTGTATAATCTACATACAAAAGCATTGCCTGAATAATTACGACACTCTGCAAGTTCACCATGCCCAAAGCCAAGTGTCGGCTAGAGGGATGTAAAGCTCCACAGCACTGGGCTGTTCTCTGGAATGGTGAAGCACCATCCGATACTTTTGGGATGAGTTGAAGTAAACTAATGAGCTGCTTAGCTAAGCACCAACATCAGTACCTGATTTCACTATTGCTCTTGCTCTTGTCAAAAAGGGGGTGGGGGGCAAACTTCACATTAAAACCCTTATTAACTCCCCTGGGGGCAGGCATTGGCTGGAGGTTAGGTAACTGGCCTTGTGATGGGAGTGTTGCCGGTACGATTCCCTTAACCGACAAGACATGACTGAAGTGCCCTTGAGCACGGCACCTAACCCCAACTTTTCCCTGAGCACCATGGATAGGGTTGTCCACTGCTATGGGGAAGTGTGGCTACTGCACGCTAGTGTGGGTGGGTGTTTCACTTCACAGATGGCTTAAACCTGGTAGACAAGTTCCTTCTGCGTGTAAGCACAATTGGCAAATGTTTCTAAATTCTAATTACAGAAGAAACGTTAGCTGAGCAGATGTCTACAAACATTTGGACATACAGCGTGTCTTGGTAAATCATCACAGACAAAATAACTTGTTTCCACCTGTCTGTTGTAAATAGTCCTAAACATCTCATCACCTTGAAATGATGCTGGGTCCCTGTGATCTCCTTCTCAATGATGGGGATATCAATCACTCCCTCAGAAGGAACAGGCACGCCTACAGAAACCGCCCTGCATAGAAGGAAGCAGAATAATATCGTTATGAATTGTTTGGACAGTTCTTTTATGCATACTATGGTACGTCCAATCTTAAACTGCTCCTGTACAATGTTTTAAACTGGCTTTGTGTTGGAAGTACTTACATGTATTTCCTCTCCATCTGATGTGACTTGATAAGACTCTGCACTCGTTCATATGCCTCTTCTGTTCTGGCCAGGAGAAGTACTCCAGTAGTGTCTTTTTCCAGAGTGTAACAGACGTGCAACTGAGACCCCCTCTGCATGCTGCTAACGATCTGAGCCAAGACTGGCAGGCTCTCTGCAATGCTGTTCCTGATCCCTCCAGCATCTGTAAGAATAACCACTGATTAAGCGCCCCAGAGAACGGTGCCTTCGTAAAGCATAAGACACCACTGCTCCAATCAAGGTTATCCGTCCAATGCTACTGCCTATGCAATACAATTACACTCCTACATTACATGTCCAAAAGTTTGTAGACACCTGCTCATCCAGTGTTTCTTCTGAAATCAAAGGTATTCTGCAGTAACAGTCTCTTGTTTTTGAGAAGGCTTCACACTAGATTCACACTGTCAGGTACTGTTGCACAAACAGAACTCTAGCATAGGTGTGGGATGGGTCTTTATCACTCAGGACAGTACAGACCCACTTCTCCACAGGCCAGTGCTGGGAGCTTTATACCTTAGCTGACCCTTATAATTGGGTGTCTAGACACTTTTAGACGTACAGTGCATGTTTAATAACATATGCAGGTATTTCCAAGGACTTACTGTAAACATGCACTCCATATGGTTTGTTTATGGCGATCAGGTGTTGGTCTTGGTATATGATACTCCTAAAAAGTGCTTTTGCAAAAACATTTGGATGGACAGACTGCAGCTGCTGCGTGAACTGCTTGAGCTCTGAAACTCTTCTCTGGACAGGAGACGCCGGAACCTTTGGAGAGACAAACCGGGAAAGACGGACGACATAGTTGGTGGGACAAGAACACAATTCAGTATAGCGTGCTGTGCAAATGTAAAGGTTTCACTTAACCAACCTCCACTGTCTTTTTCTCTTTTTCACGGCGTAGCTTTGCCGCGATATCTGCAGCTCTCGGTCGCCTTGTTCTTCTAGAAGTGGCGTCTGGCTCTGAGACGGAGGTGAATTCTCTACCAGTAAACAGGAAACATGGCGCTCGTGTTTTCACCACAACGGTGTGATGGAAGCATCGACTTGTCCACATGTTGATTAACTTTATCCTGCTCGTTTTACATGTCTGATGCCCAGAAAAATACCCAAAACGAAGACATAAGGACGAGCTCGCCACAGGGTCGTGTCAGGAGTTCATAGACAGCAGCAATAAACGTGCTTATGGTTTTCAAAATAAAAGTCCCAAAAGAAAAGTCATGTCGGGACCTGCAAAGGACGAGGGTGTAAAATACAGATATTTTAGATGCATTTAAACTGGACCTCCACAGATTTTCTTTCTAAATTTCTGCATAACTAAATGATTAAGATGTTTTAAAAAAAAAATAGGTAATTCACAGTGTAAAATGTTTTGTTCTTGATAAACCTACCAAGTCACAGTTCACAGTGGTGGAACGAGACGTCCACCTCTAAAAGCTCCCTCACAATTAGTTAAGGCCTAAAGTATATAATAAATCCATTTATTTTGATCTGTCAATGGTGGAGGGATACATAAATGTTAAAAGGCAAAATAGTCCCTGAAGAAAACACGTCCTCAATGTCCAACAAATAATTGCACCCAGAAGGAATTAGAGGTTCCTAATGGTGTCCTGCTACAATCCATTCCATGCAGTTTGAATATTCTCACACAGTTTCTGCAGATTGTGTGGTTGGGCGGAGGGGTAGGGGTGGTGGAGTGAAACTTGGCCTTCTGGACATGTGAGGTGTGACAACAAACTGTTCATCTTTACGCTGACCACGGTGACTCCACACAGGGATTTGTTGGTCGTCTCCACCAAGACAAAAGCGGGACTCGTCACTGAAGATGACCCACTGCCATTCTGAGTCACTCCATGCTAGTGTGGCATGACACCATTGCAGTCTGTGGCGACGTGGACGTAGTGTTAAGGGCAGTCAGGTACAGTGATAAGGCCCATCCTTGCTTACGTCACATGTGCGGCCAAGCGTGAAACCTGAATCATTTGCATGTCTCAAGATGTCAAACCTGCCTACCACGTTTCATTCCTGTCAGTTGATTCCTTCTGGGTGCAAATATTTTTTGACAATAAGTGTTTTTGAACACATGAACGTAGGTTCGCTGGTGGTTTTGGATGGTAAATAAAATGGCTATATGTGTGTTGTCGACATGGTGACCCCTGGTTCCCATCACCACCACTGTAAGGAATTTTTCTGCAAATGAATAATTTCACATCAAACCACTCTGAATTACTTGTTTATATCTCAACCACTGAATTATGCATAACTTTTGGAAAATCAGTGGAATTCCCCTTAATGAGGAAGTAACGAATGCTGCACTGTTTTCCAATCTAATTAATGATTTGTGTTTTAAATATGCAAGTATATGGAAGTTCAAAGTAAATGTTATAACAAATGAATTAGATGTTTTCTTTGATTGGGAGGGGGGGGGGGGTGGCATGATGCGGAGATACTGGACCTCAGACAAAAACAATATTTTATTGTAAAACAATGTTTTATTTTACACTGATTTAAATTTGGTTGGAAGTTTTAATATATATCATATATTCTAACACAATGGATCTGAGCTGATTGGCCTTTGAGATTTGTAAGAAGCATGTTGAAGGTCTCAGTGAAAATGTGGAGGAAAATGTAAATGAGTACATTTGTTCGGTGACAAAATGCGAGTACAGCTCACTTGTAGTTTGTAGTTTGTGGCAAAAGTGCCTGAACACTCATTTAAGATCACAAGTGATAGGATGTTTATCTTTGTGGAGCAAAGATGTTCTTTTAGATGTTCTCATGATTTTGGTGTTCTCCAATATTTCAGAAACAGTGTGAGTTGTGGGGTATGTTCAGCCTGATCCTGCTTCAGCATAGCTTTCAGGAAAGATGTGTTTAATGTGCCTTTGGTGTGTTTTCCCTCGACTGTGTTTTTCTATGTTTGAGAAATGGGACATTCTTTAAACCCAACCAGAAAGCTCATTGAACATGCACACAAGTCCACAAAACCGCAAGCGTGAGGGTCTCTCTTTCTCTTCCTTTCTCACTCTGTCTGTGTTGTGTGTGAGAGAAATACGTATCTTAAGCTATGCTGAATAATGGATAGCGCCTGGCCTAGTACTCTCAGCAGGGTGAATTATACATGAAGCACCACCAGTAACCATACAAGGACATACGTCCCTCTTTCTGGCTCACACTCTCACACACCTATCACGAGCCACTCTAATACCTTCGTTTGCTTTCTACTTTTCATAATTACAGCCCAAATGATTCATCTTACAGTCAACCTGATATCAAAGTTGACCTTTTTAACCTCATATTAAGCATGATTCATCATGTCATATCATTTAAAAGACAAATTTCTAGGTTCCCCAGAATCTTCCACTGAAGTGTCTTGGCTTTCGCATGCCTATAAACCATTCTTTGATTTTTGGCTACGTCACTGTGCACCAACAGGCCCGGACGAAAATACCAGTAGAAAGCAATTATATCATGTTTCACCCGACCCTCCCGCCACCCCCATCTATCATCCAGGGAACATGACTGACAGCATGTTTCAGTCTAAAATATGTCTTGCTACCACAGAAAAATGCAGTGTAATTTCAGATTCATGCTGACTTTAACATACATGACCACTACAATTAGGTGAAAACCTAAAATGGCCAAATAAGAGAAAATTACAGGCGATAAAATGAACAAATAATTCTAAACCATCCAAACATCTCCGGTGTTCCTGCTCCGAAGTCTAGTAATATTGACCTTTTTAATTATGCAAGGGATATTTAAAACGAGTCCTGCATAAATTTTAGGTTCAGGCACAGGTAATTATATGGAATCAAATTTGCTTATAAATATCAATAAAGACCAAGAATTTGCATTGAAGTCATTCAGTACTTGCTGCTGAGAGTAGGAGTGCTGATTCAGTATCAGGTTCCTCTTTTATTCACTATGACGCCGAGATCAGTATATCTACTACTGAGCAGCTTCATGGACATGGGCCTTGGACCTAGAGGTAGTCCAAGCTAATTATGCTTACTTATTATTCATGCCAACAAGGCACAAAGGAAAGAAGAAAAAGAAAGAATGATAGAAAGAAAGAAAAAAGATATAAGGAAAGAAAAAAAATGAAAGAAAGAAAACAGAAGCAGGCCTAGTATAGGTTCTTGCGGAACCTCACTGTCATCCCAGCACTGTACTCCACTTAGGGGCTGAACAAGGCCTGTAGTACAACTACAACTACAGCTTAATTAAGTCATTCTTCCCAGAATTGCTGGTGCGGTGATGTGGAGTCAACCTCCACCAGACAAACAGTATCTGAACAGATAAACAGCAAATGTTTTCATTCTGGGACGCTGATTACATGAAGGCTAATTATCACTAATAAACGTAAATAAACTTCATGCAGATTCAGAAAATGAAGCGGTTACAGTTGTGTCGAACTGAACTGAACATCTTGGATGGAGATCAGCCACACACGGAGTGTCGCATGTCGCTCCCCAACATGCAGTTGGAATTTGAGCTGGAGGTGACTGGTGGAGGATCGATGTATGCTAGTGATAACATGTCATCACCGTGTGCACAAGAAGCTCAAGACGAACCTATCAGAGCCAAAGATGCTTCAGAGACCTGAACTGTAGGCCGGTGAATCCACTGTATTTCAGCAGGACTCTGCTTAGTGCTACCATCAGTGCAGCCAGGAGCTGCTCAACAGGTCTATTGAGGAGATCTCCCCCACTGTCACCACCACTGCAGGCCCAGGGATGGCCACTGAAACGTGAAGGATTTCAGATCAGGCCTGCGTATCCGCTGACAGAGGCAATATTAGGATACACATCTTCCTCAGATCAAGTTTCAAACAGGATTCCCCCGCGCTAAGACACTTCAGGGGGGTGTTGATGTGAGCGCTACGGCAGCTGAGTTGGCCCAAACAGCAGTGGCACCGGACGCGACAAGAGGACACAGGTTGGGATACTCAGGACATATCTGGACGCAACAGGAGTGGCAGAGAAACCGCAAGTGATGTCTCATCAGACGGGGATCCATGGTAAGTTTGTTCAGCTCTTGACTTCATGCTCATACTCTTTTCTGTCAAGTCAAGCCGTACTTAATGTGTTTGTACCACAGAGAGTTGCATTATGTAGAACTCCTGGCCTTTGGCATATGCTTCCTCATAGAGATCTTATCTGTCAGTGGATTCATACACATAGGCAAAGAACCAACGGCAGCTCCGTATGTATTATGAATGAACCTTACTCACCAGAGTCTGTCTGTGAATTACATACAGCAGGTTTTGCAGTGGTACACCATGGCCATGGCCAATGGAATAAGGGGAAAAGTGGAAGTTTTCTTTCTTTTCAGTTTATGTTACACGGGAATTCTGCCACAGTAAAGAAACTGTGTGCATTAAACTGCTAGATGATTAGATTAGATTAAATTCAACTTTATTGCCATTGTGCAGAGTACAGGTACAGAGCCAAAGAAATGCAGTTAGCATCTAACCAGAAGTGCAAAATACAGTGTTATTTACATATAAAGTGCAGGAAGTAACCATATGCAAGGTTACAATTATGTTAAAATTATGATTGATTATGAATTATAAATTATGTGTTAAAAATGTGCAATTATGGATAGTGGAACGGTAGAAAAAACAGATCTAGTATAAGTATAATATCGTTGCTGTTCAAAGAAAAACATGTATCTCTAAAATGGCAGCTTTACAGGAGAAGGCGAAAACCTAATTTAATTCTAATGTAAGTCAATGGAACCAGACTTTTGTCCAAGTGATTTTGGGCCATTTCTGTTGGTCCATTCTTCATGAAATTTTCACACAATGTAAACGTCAGCTCATGTGATCAAATGATGCATAAAAGTAAAAATCAACAAAAATGGAGTTACATGTTTTACTTTGGACAGCGACGTAATTCAGAGTGGTTTGTTCTTTGTTATAGTCAGAATTGGTTACAGTGGTGCTGATAGGAACCAGACGTCCTCCTAAAAACTACGTCATAGAAATGTACTACATGTGTACTTTGATGATTCCAAATGCACTGAGACGTGCCTGAGACATTGTTTTACCATAGATTCGACCTAAAACTTATCTTTAAAATCTGTTCTTGGCTGAGAGGTACATGCTAGAGGTACAGGTTCACAGGTGGTTTTGGACATCGAATAAAATGGCCCAATTTCCACAACCCCACGGTTCTACCAGTGTAACTTCGGAATCTGTAGGTGTCTCTACAATTAACCATTTCACAAGAAGCCAGTGTGAATCTTTACACCTCATCTCCTGTATTATGTTAAAAATCCCTGAAATTTAATTAATTCTGTTTATACCTGTGTCCGCCTGCGCCTCACTGGGTAAAAGATCAGAATTAGCTACTCAGGCAATAATCAATTAATCCTCATCAGTATAAAACCGTCAATCAAGCCACCTGTGCCTTAAACCGTGGTTAGAAATGAGTAGTATTAAAAAGCAAAGGTTGCAGAGTGTTTTATGTGAATGGCGAGGCTGTGTAACTGGAGCTCGAGGGCGGAAGAGTTACTCTTTGCGCATCTCACCTGGACCTGCATGATTTATGAAGCCTGACCGAGCCGTTACCATGGTGATGCCGGGGCACAGGCTGTCCTGGCTCAAAGAGACCTTTGGAAAACTTACTTTTTGTCCCTCCAGGTCAAGTCCTTCTAAAATAAGACGAGGCTCAGGGTCCAGCAGGCTCCATGATGAAGCCTGTTATGTGCCAAACACAGATAGTAGCCAGGCTTAATGACAGCAGAAGATAAGGTTTCTCAGGCTCACACTAGTGAGGCTTATCTCGGAGACAGAGTCAAGCTCTGTTACCATTCACATTATAAGGTATCAGCAAAGTGGGATTCTTCTCGAATACGTTTCTGATAATCAGTGTCTGAATTCCTTGGGGTGCCCAAGTCGGGTCCTGGTGACCCAGTTCTCTAGAGCTTAGTTTTAACACACCTGGTTTTAATATTAAGAAGCTCGTGAAGGCCGTGATCAGCTGGATCAGATGTATTACTTCAGGGTTGGGGCTAAAATGTGTGACCTGCTAGGTCACTAGGCCTGAATGTACGTGCCCCTGGATCAAGCTTTTAATGGGTTTCATTAAACTACACTGTCAGCAGCCATTCATCAAAGTGTAACCAGAAAACCTTTGAATCTGTTCTCTGTTAAATCTAGCGACTGCAGATTTGAGGGAGTTCCTGGTACAAGCGAGGAGAGGAGCTGTCCGGGTCATGAAGATTGTCATTAGGAGCGGTGAGTCAGAGACAGAGGGCAAATCTGAGTGTATATGTACTTAGGCTTTTTAACTCATGCACCTGCAAATATTCAGCAACTACAGAGAAGCTAGCATGTATGTTATATACCTATGACGAAATTAAGTTTTGGCTCACATACAGTTTATAGATGTTCTGATTTGAAATATTCTCTTTTTTGTCATAATAATAATTCCAGATAAAAGGGTTAAATAATTCCATTAGTAAACTCTTTAACCGTTTAAAATCTTGGTTTTTAATACTGTACAAAGAACTGTGTTACAGATGTAGAAAAATTATTACTTATAAAGCATTTATGAATGATTAAAATGAGTTTACTAATAGTTAGTAATTAGGCCGTAAACACCTTAAAATAATTAATAAGCAGTTACAACATGTAAAAAGAAGGGCAACAGTGCCCTGTGGTTAGTCTAACAGTGAACCCACATTTATTTCTACTGTTAAAACTCAGATTTTGTCAGATTTTGATGTTTACTGATGTTATTCTGCCTTTTCCATCAGTCAGCATTAAACCTGTCAGCTTTAACATATTTTCATATTCATTGTATGGACGAGCACTTTTTATGAATGTGTTATAACTGCTTAGAAATATTTTGTAAATTGTTTATTACCTAACTAATAACATTAATAAACTAATTTTATATCATTTATAAACCCAGATTTTAAAGTTGTATCAAAATATTTTAATATGTATACCTTGTATATGTATATGTATGTATACCCACCTCCCAGTAGGTAGTACACTAAAAATTATGATTTTGTATATATTTAGCTTATTACTATGTTAGTTTATGCCTTAGGTTTAAATAAATCATCAGAACACAACCTTGTAAATGGTCAGGTTTAGGCCAAATGTCAATGATCTATATACAACTTTTAAATATTTTTTTTTTTCTGTGGGACCAAAACTCAGTGGAAAGGTACACCATCAGTAAAACATTTTGGTTTATATTACTGGATATTTGTCTTAATAAATATCTATATGAGAAGTGATTCCAAAATAATTCTGTACACGCAACAATGTATTTGTTCCTCAAATTCAAGTCATACTTAAATGCCTCCTCTTCAAATCAAATCAAATCACTTTTTATTGTCACGTCACATTTTCACAGGTGTGAAGGTGAGTGAAAAACTTAGGTGCGAAGTCCCTTACAGTACTTAGATACAAAAAATATACATAGACAATAAATATATACAATACTAATAACACAAAATCTCTGTTATCCTAATATACATTATAAATTCTATATATTTATAAACTGTAATATAAAGTTATGAATAAAACCTATGATATATCCAGATGTACACATATAGCACTATGGTAAGGCTGAGGTAGATGAGAGATGCAGGGTATATACAGGGCATAGAATATATATGCATATATACATACACTACAGATATACAATATAGATGAATATAACAGTATGTCAGTCTATATGTGCAAGTATAAATATGCTAAATGTAAAGTGCAGAGTGATGATTGTCCATGGAGATCATCATTTAGATGATTTGGTGTAGATGAGCTGAACCAGGTCTGCTTACATATGTGTGCTCAGCTGTAATGTAGAATCCACACTTACTCTGCTTCTGAAAGGCATAAAACACCAGTAATTACTGAAAAGCTAATGTAATGTCTGATGTGATATAGAGTTACAGCCTATTGTATGTAGAGCGTCAGGTGTATGTTGAGGCCTGTGCAGCACATGGACGAAGTATGCAGTCCATGCAGTAAGTGATAAGGGGTCTGTGATTCTGAGCTATTTTGGGGCGAAGACTGATAAGCAGCAGGCTTTGTGGTAGAGGTGCTGTGTGATATGAGGTGTGCGTGTATGTGTGTTTTAGAGCAGCTGGTGTTGGGGGCGTACAGAGAGCCCACTCAGAGCTGGGACAGGGACTATGACCAATGTGTTTTGCCTCTGCTGGACTCGATGGAGCCCTGTTATATCCTCTTCCGGCTGGACACCCAGAACCAACAGGGCTGTGAGTGGCTCTTCATCTCCTGGTCACCAGACCAGTGTCCGGTATGATCAGCGAAGTGCAAAACAACATCCTTCTCTCTCTCTCTCTCTCTCTCTCTCACACACACACACACACACACACATATATATATATATATATATCTTATCTTATCTACAATATCTACAATAACCTATTTCTGCCAGCCCACCCACTGTACCAGCCAGTCCCTTGGGCCTTGTTCAGACTGGCAGCCCAGATCCGATCCAGATTCTATCCAGATCGATTTTTAATAGCTTGCACAGCAGAAAATGTACAATATTCTTGACTCTACTCTGCTGTATTACTGCAGATGTTAGTGTGAGTGTGTGTGTGAGTGAGTAGAAATCCTATTACGTGTTAACTGTGTGACATATTAGACATTTTAAATACTGTACATTCCCTGCTAAAACAAAAACAGCGTAGACCAGCACTGCTGATCACCACCCAAACCAGCATATAGCTTTGACTCCGGTATGATGATCAAGCAGCATGACCATGCCGGGGTAAACAGCTAAACCAGCACCAGACCCTCATCCCAGATAACGAGTATATATCGGTCCACTGGCTTGATAAGGTCAGCACCCTGCTGACTGTTTGCCACTGCTGGTCCACCCTCAGACCACACAGATTATTTTTGTGTACAAGATCTGACTAGTTACTAGTTGTTAGTTATTAGTTACTAGTCAATCTGCTTAAACAGTGTTTAAATGCAAAGAGACTTTTATTTTACAAAATAAAATAAGACAAATATTACAAACAACTAAGAAAAGAAATGACTAGGCCTGACAAAATGATTTAATTGTATATGTTGTTTGACACTAAAAATGATCTACTAAACTATTTTAGAAAGGAGAATGAAAGTAAGAAACTAAGGAAGAATAAGTAAATTAGATACTCATTAGAAAACGAGTGATGAAAAAAATGTCAATTTGTCTGACACTCTCCTTAACCACTGTCAGGCTGCTCTGAAAACGCTGAACAGAAACACCTGCGGACCCCCAGCTGTGCCAGTAGTAGGTCAACAGTGTTCCGCTATTCTCTTGCCATCAAAGACCAGCTTTGACCAGCATGAACTGAAAACACTAAGCTTACTATGCCTATAACAGCCTGGTGCTCTCTTTTAAACCTATGTTTGCTGGTGAGCTTGTTAAATCTGTTTTCATATATTCATTCAAGACATACAAAGTTGTACAAAATCTCAGTCGTGAAATATCAGTTCAAACAAAACACAGACTTGTCCACCACTGCTTTCTTACTAGCGCTGGATATAGCCTCAAATGCCACTGCTATCCCGATAAGAGGCCTGTCTGTTTGTACTGTTGAAATAAGGAAGTTTGTTGTAACTACTACCGTAGCTAATGACATTCCAGCAAAACTGGTCTTGTTCTAGCTCTTCCTAATCCTGCTCTTCCATGCTGTGATGTATGTCTGAGTGGGTGATGGTATGTGAGCTGTCGGAGATGTAGGTGAAGTAACATGATTATATTGGTGAATATTATTCTCCTGGTGCACAATCATACAATGAAACTCAGTAGATGTCTTTAGAGGTGGGAAAAAGCCGTTACACTTCGAGGAAAGCTTATGGATCAGGAATTGTATGGTAAAAGGTCTGTTTGACTTCAGATTGACTTTAATGTACATACTGTAAGGGTTTGCTAAGCCTGCCTGTGTTCTCACACTGTACTTCATCCAGGTGCGATTGAAGATGGTGTATGCTGCCACTCGTGCCACACTAAAGAAGGAGTTTGGTGGCAGTCACATCAAAGATGAGCTGTTTGGAACAACACAGGTAAACTCCTTAGGCTAGTGGAGTTAACGACTTTGATTTGCTTTCAGAAACTGGGGGTGGGGTGGAGTGTAAAGTTGCAAAATTCCAGGTATTTGGGCACTTATTTATAGTAGCCGTGCATGTTAAGTAGCTGATTTTAGCTAATGTATGTTAATGAAACTACAAAATCAAGTTCTGTATGACAGCAGTTGACATTAATGCTATCAGTAGTGCTAAAAGTTAGCCAACTAAGTCACCCCATTTCAACTGTTTATCTAGCGGCACTAAAACCTGCAGCATTATTGCAATTAGTTGTGACAGAATAGATTATCCTTTCATCATATTAATTATTTAATAGCTCAGTACTCAAACAAATGTATTTGCACATTCATCTATAGCATACTAGCATCCAGACAACGTGTTAACATGGAAATTTATATATATATATATATATATATATATATATATATATATATATATATATTACCGTATACATTTTCCAGTGAACATCACTGGTTTTGTCTGAATTATTAAAGTCATTAGAGAGTCGAAATATGAATACTGCTACATGCAAGAAAATAGGGGTGTGACAAATTTATCGATTCTCAAAAACAGTATTGATTTTTAATTAATAGTTCACATGTAAAGATCAGACAGTGTAAAGATCAGTCAGACAGTACTTTATTTTGGGTTGTGTTTAAGCACCCCGACTGATAGATAGCAGTGTTAGCATCTATCTTTAGCCGTTAGACTCCAACATGAACAAGTAGCATCAGGGTGCACTGATAACATCAACAGACCTGTACATGAGGTGGTGTGTTTTTTATACTATTACAGTTTTCGTAAAATTAGATTTAAAAAATCATAAAATATCGCCTTGCTTACATTGTTACAATACCATGCAGTATAGGTTGAATCCTAACCCCTGTATCATGATACAGATCACCAGGTTCTTGCCAGCCCTAACACCGCAGCACCCTGATGTGACTCCATAAGACTTTGACTTTGAGAGAGTCTCACCAAACTACCTATGCATAATATTACACTAGATAATGTATTTAAAATGATTTGCAAGTATTGAACTATTTCATTGCTGTGAAGTGTTTAAAAATACTGGGGAGGTAGTGTGAGAGTGCTTGTGCTATTAATGGACATTTAAATTTTTGCCACTATGGGAAGCTGTAGGTGGTGTCTGCTGCCATTTTCAGCTACATTTCTTCCCACTGATTCTTTGTTCTGTGAAGCTTCATGTTGTGGTATATATAGGCATGGCACGCAGCCTTTCTCCGGTTCTTCCAGGTCAAGTGATAAAAGTCATGCAAGATTATCTGAGTGTCCTCCTCTGACTCCTAGGAGGACGTGTGCTTCCAGGGCTACCTCCGCCACCTGTCTTCTTGCTCCAGCCCTGCCCCCCTCACCTCAGCTGAGCAGGAGCTCCATCAAATCAAAGCCACTGAGGTGAGCCGATCTACGCCTGACCTTATCTGGCTGCTGACCTATTACTGGCCTCATGTACTGCGACTGAAAGATGAATGGAGAGACTTTTGTTTATATAGTCTATTTTTACACAGTTTTCCTTTAACCCAAATGTAGTTAATTAGTGTCTAAATGTGGCTTCTTTAGTGTTGTACTGAGGGTAATGTAGCTGTGCCAAGTTGTTTAAAGCCAGCAATAGCTTTAGCAAATATTGTATTTGTCATTTTATGTAACACATTTTGTAGAGCAGGATGGCTTCCCTCAACCTCGTTAAACTGACAGAATTTACAATGTCGTATCTGTTTGTATCTGTTTTTGTCGTTCGGTCTTTTCTTTCTACAACACCCATACCTTATAAACCATATGGTATCCCCCCATGGGAAATCCTCCCACCACCCCTAAGTGCAGACCTCATATTCAGCTTCCTAGCAGTAATATTAGCTCCCTAAACTTCCCCTGCTTTAGCCAGCTAGTGAAAAAAGAACTTCCAACAGCCTGTGTGTAAAAACTGTTTCATAGTCTTTAAACTGGAGAATTCAGTCCCAGGACTATCGGGGCACCACTGTGGGAGGCAAATAGGTATGTTTACAACAGACATAGCAATGGCTCGGTTTCTCATTTTGGCCGAGGTGTCCCTTTATCTATAAAATGGCCAAGAGTACAGACCCAGGCCGCTGCCTACCTGTAACTAGTATTAACACCCCTGACTACAGCATCTATTTGTCCATTTTAATGAAGAACAGTCATACCGTGTCAGAAATATGCATATCTGTGTGAGATTACATATATTTGATTGAGCCATGTGGTTTGTACTATACTAACTGGTATATAATTCCCACTACTTCCTATCTATACTGTGCATAAGACTAGAATAACATCATATCATCATCAAAAGAATAGGTGCACAAATAGTTGCACTCAGAATGAATCAACCGACAGGAATGAAATTTGGGTAGGTTTGACGATACCCTCCTTGAGTCATCCTGTTAGTGCCAGCACCATTGGCAGACGGCTGCACATCGCAAGGCTACATGCATGCAGACCTTTACGATGACTGCCCCTAACATCAGGTCAACGTTGCCAAAGACTGCAATCGTGTCATGCCAGACTGTCATGGAGTGACTCAGAATGGCAGCGGGTCATCTTCAGTGATGAGTCCCGCTTTTGTCTTGAATATTCAAGCTGCATGGAATAGATTATCACAGGACACCATCAGGAAACTCTACTCCATGCCGAGACGTCTGGCATGCTGTGTTAGCAAACATGGCTGCCTGACCCCATACTGAGAGACACTACTTCTGTATGTGTAGCTCAATAAATATTGCTCATATCAGTCTAAATTTATCATCAATTATTGTTCCTGGTAACCTTTATCTTCCTCCCCAATAGCATTGTAGTCCAACACTTCCGCCTGGGCGCAACTATTCTTGACTCTTAGCTGGCTACAGAAAGCGTTTACAAGCTGTGATGTCTGCCAAAGGGGGCAAGGACTGACTTTTCCACATGCCTCAATTGTTATTATTATTATTGTTTGAACCTTTACAGAGCTTGTGTTCGCCTCACTTCACAAATTAACAAAGTTAGCTGATGGCCAAAAGTTTTTAAACTAAAACACCTATACGTACCTTATAGCCGTAATGCAAAATGGCTGATTGGCTGATTGGCTGACTTCTATTTGGGATAAGGGTAATTGTGTCAAACTATAGCTTTTGCCAATCTATATCTTTCAGAGTTGTGCTGTTTTGCTTTACAAATGTTACTAATGAAACTTTATTGTTTCAAAATGCCTCTGACAGGACAAAGTTGTTTGGGTAAGCTCTCAACAGTGTGATATAGTCTGGAGCATGACATTGTGCATGTATACGGGGTTGTCTATGATTATTTGAAATTAAAACATGCACTCTTCTTTAAAAAGTAAATATGTGTTTTCAGGAGGAGCGAAGACGGGTGGCCGCTCCCTCTGTGAGAGGAAAGGTAAAGTGAGTTTTGTGTTTTGCACGCTGTCTGTATTGAATGTAAGCGCTGCAGAACTTGCTGTCCTTTGGCATCAGTATGCAACATTTATCTAGATATTTTTGACTCTTATGGGCCTTAATGGCAGCTTGAGGCTGCTGCTTCTGCTTCTGATGATGATAATGGTGTATTTGTTTGTTTGTGTGTCCCTGTATACGTGTGTGTGTGTGTGGGTTTGTGTCTAAGGGGAAGACAGAGATCAGTGTGGAGAGTAAGCACTCGACTCTGCAGGGTTTGGCCTTTCCACTACAGGAGGAAGCAAAACGGGCCTTAGAGCAACTCAAACAGAGACGTATCAACTACATCCAGCTAGTGAGTCCAGTACACACACACACACACATACACACAAACAGTGTGTTGCATATAGTGTAACGTGATTCATCAGGAAGTCTGAGAGTTTAAGGAACACTAGTACACTAGTACATTGCCCCATCCCCAAATCATACAGCATAATGCTAACCGTGTTGGTTAGCATCTGTTAGATGATATAACGTGATTGGCAGTTAGTGTTCTCCTTCAAGTGTGTTGAGGTGAAGCACATGCTAGCCTTCACCCGAGCAACTTAGTAGCACTGTGTGCCAGAGGGAGATTTGGCTAACAAGTGGAATTGGACCTTTAGTAATTTTAGTGAAAAAATAAAAAATAAAAAATAAATTATTATTATGTATTCAGTCCACTTTTTACAGCTTATTACTGCTTCTTTTCAGGAAACTTGCTTTCAGTTATCATATACTATCATAGTATATTCATTTTCTGGGGAGGTTAAATATAAGTTCAGTCAAGTTAAGCGCTATGAATCTGAAAGGATGTGTAGCTGTCAAGAAACACTTTCTGAGTAAGAGAAATAGACGAAAATACGACATTTTGCAGATCAAACAAGGAGGCTGCTGAGAGTCCAGACCTCAGCATTATTGAATGTGCTTGGAATTATTTGATTCACAAGATGCAAAAAAATGGAACAAACTTCTAAGACTGAACTTCAGAGGTTCCCTGCAGATTTCTTGAAAAACAAGAGATTCCTGAAAAAAGTACAAGCTGTCATAAATGCCAAAATATATGAAAAAAAAATTCTTAATGGCCATTTAATTGTTTTGTGTAGCTAACATACAACTATCAACTAATCTCAATACCTTAGTACCTACCATTTACTCTTCCTGTGTTTGTGTTTCCACAGAGGCTGGACACGGAGAGAGAAACGATTGAGTTGGTCCATACCAATCCCACAGAGACCCGCGATCTTCCGGCCAGAATCCCCACTGACGCCCCTCGCTATCATTTCTTCCTATACAAGCATTCTCATCAGGGTCAGAGCATGGAGGCTGTGGGTCAGTTCCCCAGTTACAGTGCAGAGCTTGTTTGACACTAACTTGTATTTACACTGCATTTAAGCCATTATTCTCTAAATGGTACAATACAAAGATGTATATTGTCGGTCAATATTATTGTTATTATTATTATTATTATTGTTGTCAGTTATGAACTTCAAATACATGCTTAAATCACAGAGTACTTTATACTTATAACTTATGAAGGGTGAACTCTTTCATTTAAAATCTGTATATACCTCCTTTCATCTGTTAAATTTCTAGTCATGATATCCAGTATATAATGGCCATTTTTACTAGTAATGAAATGAGTGAAGGGTGGTCTCTGAGTTTTGCACAGTACTGTGTTTGACTTTTGAGCATTACATTGGATAACCCTTTCATGATGTGTGGACCATTAGAAATGCTCCAAAATCAGATACATTTTTAATAAACAAATTAATTAATAAATAAAACATCTTATTCTAATATTACATTGAAAGTTAAGAAAGTTTTTGGTCTCTTCTATAAATTACTATATGGAGATACATGTTTTTCTTTGGCCAGTGATGATGTACTTGCACAGTATCGTCACTGTTTTGAGCCACATCACACTATTAGAAACCTACATAAAACCCTTTGTCCTGGTAGTTCAATTTTTCTACCAGCTCAAATTTAAATCATAATACAGTTTTGTGAAACAAGAACTGTATGTCTCTCAAAGCGATAGCTCAGTGAAAAACCTTGTCCTAGTTGTTGAACAGCGCATACATTAGATGTCTGAAGTTGATAGATGGCTTTGACATTTTTTGTTTTTTAATTTTAAAAGCATTTCTATCTCTCTCTCTCTCTCTCCCTCTCTCTCTCTCTGTACCTTTGTGTGTATGTTTCTCAGTGTTCATCTACTCCATGCCTGGCTACATCTGTAGCATTAAGGAGCGGATGCTCTATTCTAGCTGTAAGAACCGGCTTCTGGAGGAGGTGGAGAAAGACTACCACATAGAGATCACCAAAAAGGTAATCAGTCCTGTCTAAGCTTTGGCCTCATCGTCAGGAGTCTGTGGGTTCAATCCTCAGCGATGCCAAAGCCATACGTGGCTGATAATCCAAGACAGCATAAATGTCCTCACTATCTCTGAGTGGGTCGGACTGTCCAATGGGACAGCCAGTACTTGCGTCTGTTAGCCGACATGACAGAACTGTCAGTTGACTGTTAGGAGTCTCCTTTCAAAGCCTGTAGCAGGAGGGCAACACGTGTACTTAGCTATAATGAGAGCAGTAAACAGTAGTGGTGCTGGTAATACCCTCAGGGGTATTTCAGTTTTTAAAACAGCTGCATCTGAAATTTCATACTAGCATGTACTTCTTGACCGGTATAGCAGTAGACTCTTTCAGTATCTGAGTGCATAGTATCCACTCATCTTTGTCATCCTACCAACATATTTTGATGTCAGATGTCACACCACCACTATAGAAGTCCCGCTATTTGTTAAAGCCCCATTTGCATGAGACGTGTAGTTAAAGGCAGTCGTCGTAACGTGCATGTAGTCCTGCATCATGCAGCTGACTGTCAGTGGTGCTGACCCTAACAGGAAGACCCACGGAGGGCATCACTGCTTGCTGAATGTCCACAATCGTGGCTGCAGGGTCTGTCAGGTGGAGCGATAAGGCCCATCCTTGCCGACGTCACATGCACAGCTGAGTGTGAAACTTGAATCACTCCTTATTATCAGTACAAGAGGTAGCTTGTCTGACTAACTGGCTAGCTAACATAATATGATATATATAATATATATCATATATATAATGGTTGGTGTGGCTCAGTGGATAAGGGGAGCTACCACACCATCTGGGAGATCGATTCCCGGTCTGGGTGACTATGCTGTGCTACACCAATAAGAGTCCTTGGGCAAGACTCCTAACACTACATTGGCCTACCTGTAATATGAATACCCTTGTAAGTCGCTCTGGATAAGAGCGTCAGCTAAATGCCGTAAATGTAAATGTAAATGTAAATGTAAATATGAACTTATATTACCTCAGTTTTTATTCACTGCTAACCTTAAAAACTTAAAAGTTACATTGATAACAATAAAAAAACAGACAAAATAGGTTTGACTCATAATGTTATTTGGTGTTAAACACAATTTTAATAGTTTTGTAGCTTATTTACACTTGTAGCTGACTGGCGCTATTTTTCTTCTTCAGCTTCGAGTACATCCGCAGGTCCACCTGAAACATGGGCTAGCACACTGTGCTGCGGTCACATACTTTAAAATGTCTCCCGATTCAGTAGGTCATCCAGGGAATTTTTGCATACTGCTTGATGAATACTGTGTATTTAGACACACAGGCTATTCTCGCCTATTGTGTAGTATGGAAGTAGGCGATTTCAGGCGCAGCCAATAAGCATATATTTAAAGCTACACTACATAACTTTAAGGCATTTGAAGACCTCTCTGGTGGAAGTGTGTAATTGCATACAGTATGCGGAAGAACATTTACTGGCTGAACTTCCCTTAGTACAATGTGTGAGTAACCCCTAGTATTCAGGGGGTCCCATTTTTCAGGGGGGTCCCAGGATTAGCTAGCTGGTTTCTCACCATAGCGGTGCTGCTGCTAGTTTCAATGGCAACAAAACGATGACAAACATCTCCTCTTCGATCTAAGAAATGAGTTCCAATTCATCTTTCCATCAAAATCTTTTCAAGTTCAAATAAGCTACAGCACACTGTAAAGATTATCAGAGGTATCCCAGGCTGAAACATCTGCTAGGCCATCAAGGACGAACTGGGAGAACCAGTTTGCTACAGCGTCACCATGAGGCAGACCAGTGCTGCGTCTGTAGTTAGTTAAAAATACCAAAGACAGAAGATCACAGACTGGTGGGTGAAGCAGCTAAACAATGACAGCAGGGACCCCTCAAAATGCGGATTTTAAAACATTCATGTGGTCCAAAAGGTTCATTAATGTGGCCCAGAACCCCCTTGTATTTCGCTGTCTTTGAGTGGATGAATCTGCTGAATATTCAGCAGAATATTCAAAGAGAACTCAGTCAAACCTTGGTGAAGAATGTGTCTTCTGTTGTTCATCATAGTTTAATGAGTATAATGTTAATTTTCTATTTGAGACCTAAACATTGATCCAGACCTTCTGTTTGAACCTGTGTGTGATATGTTAATATGTAAGGATGTATGACATGGTCTGAAAAAAACCTGCAAAGTGCAGCGAAACACCTGCCACTTTTCAATTACTATTTGAGGCTTTACAGGGCGACTCTCGCACGGTGGTGCACACTCACCATATTTTAGGGCGTTTTGTTCTCTTATTACAGTAAGTAATGCTACATCCTTTAGATTTAACAAGCATCATGCAGTTAAACTGAACGATCTATTACCTTTCAGATATTCAAAAATTTTGTTTGAGGAAAAAATAAAGTAGGAAAACTTTACAAAGACTTCATTAAAGATAACTAATACTTTCTGTAATGACAAAACTTACCTATATAGACCATATACCAGAGATTATATAGGAATTTAAAATATGAATTACAGTCAGCAAACTCCCGCTGCAGGTTCATGAATCAAGCAAATATCAATGATTTCTAATTGAGGAATGAAATTTAATTTAATCCTGGCAGCCATGTCTTTAGTTGTAAGACCCTAACTTCAATAAATAAAGATTAGTATGTTTATTTGTGGTTTGAAAGCATTTTCATTTATCATTTATATCACCGTGTTAATATCAATAACTATGGATATTGTGGCCACAGACATAATAAAAGCCAATATGATGCCAATGTGAAGCCCAATTCAGTAATCAGTAATAATGGACCTTACGGCTTTTGTGAACAAACCTCCACAGTTTCTGGATTTGGGGGAAAAGCCAGGACTGGTTTCCGAAAAATTGCATCAGATGTCCGCTCACCTTCCTTATCGGGAGTGTTTTTGTGTTCATGTGTGCAGATGGAGATCGACAGTGGAGAGGGCCTGACAGAAGAGTATTTATATGAAGAAGTCCACCCTAAGCCACAGGCTCTGAAACAAGCCTTCACCAAGCCAAAGGGCCCTTCAGGGAAACGGGGGAACAAGCGGCTGATCAAAGGAGCCGGGGAGAACGGGGAGGAGAGCTAAAATGGAGGCGCTCAAGATAGGACGAAACCCCCTCGCTACTTTTCTCTCCCATGGACTGCTGCTGTCTGTCCTGCTCTGTGTTTCTCTTGCCTGTCTTTGTTCTGGTTTCATTCACCTCTGTTTCTTGCCTGATAAACAATTCCCTGTTGCCCACTTTCACCCAAGGCCACAAGGATGTCCACAAAAACATTCTGATTATTTTACACGTCATTGCTCAAATAAAACGTGTCTCTGTACGTTTAATCTGTAGCCTGCTATGTTCTTTCTTTTTCTCAGAAATAAATGTTGGAACGAGTGTAGCCTAACAAGCCTTTTCAATGCTGACATTTAAGGGCCCATATCATGGAAAAAAGTACTTACTTTTAATCATAAAAGGTTTGATGTAGCATTGAAATATGCTGCCGACTTATGACATCACAAAACACATTTGGCCTCATTCAGTAATAGCTGCCTATGTATTTTTCCTAAATACAGTATGTTCTTGTAAAAGGTCTACGTCAGGTTCATGATGTAATCCTAAACCACAGAGTTGTGCTCATTTTTGTGTGTGTGTTGATTCTGGTCTCACCTAAGAACAAATCCCAAACATGGTAAGAAAGCACTGGTGAAAGTCAGAATCTGCCTGAAAACCACTTAGGTGGGTTTTAAGAAGACGCTCGGTGCATGAGCCCACTACCTTTACATATATCCACCTTTTAGACGTAGAGTGTTTTAGCTATTAGGAGTGTCTCAGTCTTGGCTGCTCTTTAAATGAGGCACAGTAAAGGGCAGCCAATAAACACAGAGATTGTTTACATACTGTATATTAGTCTGAAATGCATAGTAACAAAAACCTGCTTTAATTCAAGGGAATGAAGGGTTGAATGTCTGTATGACTATTTTCAGCATATAAAACCACACTAATGTTTTAAGTGTAGCTTATATCTACAAATCATGGGGAATACAGCAGGACATGGACCATTAGAAACAACGTTGTGAGAGGAACAAAAACCTGCTAAGTTGCTGGAATAAGGCGTCCCTATCCAGTCATCTTTCCAGAGGTGATGTGTTGTGCTCACTGCTTGTTCAGTTCATAGAAGAGCAGGCGCCCTGAGCCAATGTCATTCTGAGCGACTGCTTCAGCTTTCCAGGAAAGCCGTTTACCAGGAAAGTCATCCGGCACGCATTACTGGCGAAACCGGGCTGCTTCCTAAAAACGTCACACGGCACAGGAGCGTTGTGGGCTGGTTTTTTCCACCCGTATTCGGAGAAAACCCCGCCTGCTGCACTCGGATTGGCTGGCAAGCACTCCGCCATTGTGGCTTGCCGTTCCAGTAAACCCCGCCCTCCTCAGATTTCCAGGGAGTTCGAATTACCTAGCCAATCATAGTGCAGACGGGGCGGGGGTCCACGTTGATCTAAGTGCAGAGAGGCGTGGCTTATCTGAATACGGGTGGTGTGGGGGGAGCGGACAGAAGGAAGGGAAGCGATCTTCGCCGAGCCAATGGAAACGCAGATGAAGGTCGCGAGCGCAGTTCTGCGAAGCGAGGCGCGCGGATCGTAGGCTCACGCCGCGCGCGAGCGCGCGCTTAATCTAACACACACACATATATATACACACACACACACGTATACACACACAGAAAAAAGCGAGGTTTCTGGGAATTCAATTCCCGGAACGTCCGTCCAGTCGCACCTCGCGAGGGCGAAACGTTTACAAAAAGCGTTTTTTTCTTTGCGCTTCTCTCAGAAACACGTTAAACACCCGGAGCCTTCGTTCTTCGCTTCTGGAGCGTTTACCGGAGCGACGGTGTCCACATTTAGGCCACTTTATTTCCTCGGTTTTCCTCCTCCGTGACTTCTCTCGGCGCTGACAGCTCGATATTCGACGACGGTGAAGATGTCGAGTCGCTGACGAGATTTTTCATCGCTGATTTGCTGCAGCTTTTGTCGCCATATTACTGACGGGAACAATGTCAGCAGCGGCGGCTCTGGCTCTGGACCGGACTCACGTTAGCGTTAATTCTCCGGTGTGGTGTTGTGATTTAGGCTGTCGGCGAGGACCCCAGGGAAATAGTTCGTGATGCTCTTGTGTGTTCAAAGGTAAGAAGTGACCGCTCGGTCTTCCTCATAGCTCCCGATAAAACCGAGACTGCGCTGTGGAAGTTCCTAATGGAGTCATTAACAGTGAGGTTAATAAAGCCAGTATAACCAGTTCGTCTCTGTTATCAGGGGTATATGTAACGGCTCATACTGTAGACTCACAGCTCTAAACCTTCCCTTTGTTAGAGGTTCTGATTTCTCTCCGGTCTTTATTCGAAAGTAGAACATTTTGTCCCAATTTTCTGGCAGAAAAGCGGAAATAAACAGACAGCCTGATATTATTAATAATAGCGTTTAATAAATAATTATGGGTTTATTACATTCTATTCTGTTCTATTGCGGTATGTGTAATGATATTAAATTATTTGGTTTTATTCTGTTTTGTGCGCGTATATATATATATATATATATAAAATCTCGTTTTTGTACAGTATTTACTAGAAGTGTATGATGGATATGTGTATATATATATATATATGACGTTTTTGTATTTACTACAGGTAGCTGATTCGGCTAAAGTACACTATTGCGATACTTTCACAATACATGATATGTCAAGATATTAAATAAAAATTTATTACCTTTTTTATTCTACGTTTTTTGATGCAGTTTGACACAGTTGATCAGTGTTCCTCAAGTACTGATGATATACAGAATATGCTCAGAAAAGCATATTGTACTGTAATGTGATGTCATATTGTTCAGCTCTAGTATCTTCATTTTAATAATGTGATATTATTTTTAGTATGTAGACTGAAGTCCTGGTTCTTCTAGGAACTTTTACCAGATTATTTCCCAGTAAAATGTAAGCCAGTTCTGCTGAAAACAGGAGAAACCTTTTAAATGAAATAGTCCTGTAAAAATGAGCATAAGACCCTCAAACGACCTTCTAGCGAAATCATCGTTAGAGATAAATAGTATACTGTTAAAAGCAGTCACTTGACTGTCCTCTAAATAATCTGTTTTATGGCCCATTTGAGAAACTCACAACCCTAAGAGCTGTGAAAGCCAAGGGGTCGTGGTTGGGCCTAACTGAAACGCGCTGTAGCTCTGCACCAGTAACTGTAATTTTAACTCACTGTTGGTGCTTCTCACTTTCTTATATTTAGGGTTCTAGCTCTGTGTCTGATGCCTTCAGAAGTCTGCTTTACTGACAGGCTTTCTTTGTAACTGGCTTATCTCACAGATCTCTCCTCTGTATAATCCCAGTGCCTCAGTTTAATCTCACTTGTAAACTTGTACTATTTGTTTTATAACTCTGCTGTCTGGTGCAGCCCAGAGAAGGATATGTGCTCTCATTTTGAGCCCTGGTTCCTCTCAGTGTTTCTTCCTCATGCTCGTAGGCAGTTTGGCAGTTTTTCCTGCCACAGTTACCCTCAGCTCACACATGGCAGATTTCAGTGGAGCTACTTTTGGTCAAACATAAGAAATGCTGTTACTGTAAAAGCAAATGACCTTAAATTAACAAGCTCCTTTATGAAGGTCTAATTAAAACAAGAATGAGCTAAAAAGTTACTTTATGAGATGGAAGGTGCCCAAATCTAACACAAAGCCTATGAATGCATGTGGTGGCTTCTCAGAGTTTCATGGATGGTTCTTGCTGTTGTGGTGTTCACCTTGGAGTCAGTTGCCATCAGTATGTTAACTTAACCTGTTCCTCCTCTTCCAGGGCTCCGCTGCCAGGGCCGTTCTCAGAGATGGTTGCCGGAGGGATGAGAGTTCAGAACGATGGGGCAGGGTCCGAAGGCCGTTGTAACCAGCTGATCCCTGTACAATCCATCTCTCCTCAGTCATGGGACCCAGCAGGGGACCTGCGCTGCATCACCGCTACATTTCAGCACCTGCATGCTTCAGGTACAGCACACACTCATCACAGCCAGTTTGCTTCTTTTCACATTTCCTCTGATGTCAATTGTTTTTATAGATAACTGGCAATTAGGTCTCAATTTGGCAAGTAGGTTTAGCCTATCTTCTCTATCTCCACTTCATTAATAAAGTCCTAATTGTTAGTGCCATATAGTAATTATCATTAGCCTAATTAACCGTCATCAGCTACTTATTAAAGTTTTCTCTCTCAGCTAATCAACCTGGTTGAATTACTTATGTTAGACATTAATTATCTCATTCTCATATCTTTACTGTATTTGCTGGGGCTGAATGATTTGGGAGGAATATCTAATTGCCTTTTGTCTGGTCAGCATTGCGACTGCGATTTAAATTGCAAGTCCAGGCCTGTTATTTTGGTCAGTAAGACCAGAACATTCTCTTCTTCTTGCTTCAGACTTCCCACTGGCCAGACTGCCAGTTAGTCATGGTTGTGATGTCACAACATATAGTTGTTTTAAAGATGAAATAGGCTATTGTTAAAATTGCAGCTCTTATGGTTTAAATATTGCACTCTTTTAAATTGCAATTTCTGTATTAATTCATCTTGGAGCCCTAGTATTAACTTATAGGGTTTGTTGCCGAAGTCAGATGTTTTTACAGCAGTAAATGAAGCCGGTACTTATAATTAGAGTGATTATGAAAAATCCCAAAAATTAATTCCCAAGTTCCCCCAAAAAACTAGGAGTATTGTTTTACTGTTCAAGTGTTTACTTCAATCACACACACATATTTGTGTGTGTTTTCAGTTTCCTGCTGAAAAAACTGAACCGAGGTGTAAGATCTGATGATGTGTCAAGTCATCCCCTGAAGTATCAGAACTGAATCATTGTGTGGTCAGGGTTTCACACCCTTAATGTAAAGCCATCTCCTTACGTTTTCCAGGTTGGTACTGGGGGAGCATTTCGGCCAGTGAGGCAAGGGACGCTTTGGCGGGCGTGGCCGAGGGGACGTTTCTGGTGCGGGACAGCAGTCACCCACACTACATGCTCACTCTGTCAGTGAAGACAGCCCGGGGTCCCACCAACGTACGCATCGAGTACAGAAGTGGACACTTCCGCCTGGACTCCAGCTCCCCTGCCCACCCACGGCTGCTCTCCTTTCCCTCTGTGCCCGGCCTAGTGCAGCACTA
This sequence comes from Semaprochilodus insignis, assembly GCA_034552555.1. Classification (NCBI taxonomy): domain Eukaryota; kingdom Metazoa; phylum Chordata; class Actinopteri; order Characiformes; family Prochilodontidae; genus Semaprochilodus; species Semaprochilodus insignis. The sequence continues at coordinate 22,580,827 of CM067494.1, forward strand.
CATGAGCACTGGCGGGAGGGGGGAGAGGGGCAAATCGGGGGAAGACGCTCCAGTGGCACTTAAGGACAGTGCTGTCCTGCTAAAGCTCAGGCAGCCTCTCCACAGGCCTAAAAGCTTTCCCAGCTTACAGCACCTCACACGGCTCGCCATAAACAGGCACGCAGCCTGTCCGGCACAGTTGCCCCTGCCGCGCCTGCTGCTGCTCTACTTACAGGACTATCCCTTCCAAGTATAATGAGGAGCCACTTATCGTCGGAAGGATCACTTAGCCTAATGTTTGGCTTCAACCCGGGGTGCTAAATGGACCGAAATCTCATCGGAGAGATAGCACTGGACAAGCACTTGTGAAGTTGGAATTTAGGAATAGTGTTACCATGGTGACAGCAGGATTAAGCCTGGCCACCCATAAAAATGTGTGCTAAAATGCACCTCTCATTGTTTAGACAATCAGGCCTAAAACCGGTGCTACACAGTCAAACTGAGCACATTTATGGTGCACCACTTGTCTGAGATTAAACATCTCTTGTCTAGCCAATGGGCATAGCAGAGTGCCTCAGACAGTTTTACTTTTGCAGCTTGTACTGTTGTAGCAAACAAACACATACATCTGCCTTTCAATTTCTGCATAATTGATCATATTTAATGTATTTATTGACTAAGACTACAGCACAAACCTGGACTAAATATCAACTTCAACTATCAGTACTGAAATTTGCTCTGTGACCGTTAGCTGTTCACCATGCCAAACGTCTGATGTAGCTTAGTGCTCTGGAGTACGCCCTGAACCCAGTGACCGCAGTGCTCTAAAGGTATTCTGATACAAGTTACGAAGGACCAGAGTGTGTTTTGGCGTTCTGATGGCAAGCACGCTCTTAGACGTTTAGAAAATAACTGGACTCAGAGCAGCCTTTTGTTCAGCTGTCTACGGAGTACTGGCTGAAGCCAGCTATGAACTGCTTCCTGCATCCAGTTTCCAAATGAACAATATTTGTTCTAATGAAACGCAATGCAACATTACGGGGACTTCATCGAGTTCATTCTTGAATGTTTTCTTTTTGTAAATATTTGTATTTTTAGTAAAACAAGTCGTTTCTATGAATTCTCGTGTCTTGTTCCTCTGTTTTACAACATGTACAGAGAATATAGAGAAATACAGAATAACCAAAACACAGTAGGTTTAACTAATGATATCCCTTCTTTACATTTCATCATCTTTTCAAGCTGCACTAGCAATCATTATCTATAACCATGTTTACAAGCTGATAGTGAACGTTATATGTCTCTTCTCAAAAGTAGGTCAACTCAGTATGTCTTAAAACATCACTGGAATGAGTAACCGATGACTTCATTCATCATGTACCTTTGAAACACTGTTCCGTTTAAGTCATATAAAAACATTTCCAAGTAGACTGAGCCTCAGATTTTATCATTGCGCATCAACAGTGCTTTACTAGGGATATGGCTGCTTTAGATATTCAGCCCTTTTGTTGCCTGTTGCCTTTGAAAAGCTAAAGACCTCTAAAGCTGTGGCTCATATTCTTATATTACATTGCCTGATTTTATACCTCACTGTGTTAGAATGTACTGATGTACTGTATTAGTGTGTATATGATATTAAATATTCCACATATATATATATTCCAAAGAACATAGATTCTTATAGCGACACACAAACATTCACCTAAGCTTACAGTCACTGAGCAGGGGATCAGGGGATGTTTTGAGGAGACATAATACCCGAGTTGGATTCCATGAAGTGGCCCAGAAAAAGCCTCTTAGTGGGATTATAGCCAGAGAGACTACTATTAATACATCAGTATAAGCTATGCTCGCTGTGTCCAGTATACACACAGCCAGATATACAACTACAAATACATGCCAACTCACACGTGTTGTCACTGGCCACTTTATTAGAGACCCCTACCTTATAGCTCCTCCTTGCTGGTGTGCCGTTAGACACTGCAGCTCATCTGTTGATGCGCAAGTCAACTCATCAATGATCAAAGGAATTCACAGTGTCTCACAGCAAGCGGTAATATACTAAAATGTCATAGTGCCTTTGTGCTTGAGGCCCTTTAGCGAGTATAGCAGCAGGTTTAAAGCAATAGTTCAGTGTCAAAATATATTTGACACTATGCTCCCCTTACCACAGATATAGTCAATCAGCTGAGACATACCTGATGTCTAAACATTTGAGATAGCTTAGCAGCTTAGACCCAGCTGATGATAGTGACGTCTATAGTGCAAACATGGCCATTTTATTTGCTATCCAAAGTAATCGGTGCAGATTTCATTTTATTTATATCACTTCTTTTTGTTTGTTGCCAAGACCGTCAGCCATCTTTGCATTTACTCTTCCTTTCATCATCTACCTGAATCAAACGATGTAACTAGGAGCGCCACCTTCAACATGATTTAGCCCTTTGCACGTTTTTGAGTTCTCGCTTCTATTCCAATCGAACCTCAACAAATGGCCCACTACACGTTTAAGGCATATTGCTGTGTTCCTAACAAAAGCAGCCATACCTGGAATTTCATCAATTTCCGACCAAGCACACGTTAAGATCAAAGTGGAACCTGTCAATCCGAAGGCTAGGGGTCCTCATTTAGAGTAAATCCTGGCATGCATGTCTGCAGTCACCACGTCACTGAGTAGAAAGCGATAAGATTCAAGTCCCGAATTCAAGTTGGTGCTGTATCTTCCTGCCATTTCCTATGGAATAACTTTCACAAGCCCAAGATAAAAAAAAAAAACAGTTTATTCAAGAGCATCCACACAACTCTGAACAGATGTTTACAACCAGGATAAAAAGCAGAATAAGTCGACTTCTCATTCAAATCTCCTGTACACCTTAAATGGAGCACAGGCACCAGAACATAACTGTAACACCATTTAAGGTGGAACAGAATATTTGAATAAGAAGCCGACTTCAGCTTCATCAGAAGTTTACAGTCTAGCAATATACTGACACGGTAAAAGCACCCTGACCTTTCTTGACAAGAGGTTAGAATACACCGTGGGAACAGTGCTACTTCTTCATCCTCTCTTATTGGACCAATTTGTTTTGACATTACAGTGACTTCTTGCATCTTGAGGTACAAAGTGGTATTACAGACAGGATGGGCTCGGGCTAGCTGGTTAGCATGCTAACTTCATTAGATATCTCTGGGGCGCAATACACAGACGTCTATAACATACCATCAAAAATGTTATTTCTGTATATTCTGTTGGTAATTTTGGTTAATTTTGCAATGTCTCTGTGTCTCTGTAAGCATCAATAAATGCCTAGAGCCTTTTCGCAAGGTCACTTTTAATGGCCACGCCTCCAGCGCACCCTTCTCCTCCATGAACGGGTTTAAAAAAACAATTTAGAAAGAACTATATCATAAAACAATGTTTTAGACCTAAAAACTCAAATAAGACCATTTATTCAAAAGCTTTCTGTGACGTCTTGTTCCTTTCACCACTCTTCTGACTCTCTGGTTTCTCTGGCCCAGATAGCAAAACTGCTCTGGCCCAAAATCTGGCCCACATTCCCCATTTTCATCTGACTCACTTGCCACATGGACTGATGGCACTTGGACAGACCACTCCTGGTTACAAGATGTGGGCTACGTACACACCAGATTAGCGCCACACGTCAGCCAAAAGTTTGCAACTCTCTGTCAGAAGTCAGGCCACATAAGTTTTTATATATATGGGCCACTTTTGGTTAATGTGCAGTTTCCCACTATAGGCAGAACTGCCGTATCCGTGCCGGAAGTGGACCAGATCTGTTTTGGAACACGTGGGCCACATGGGTTTTATATATGTAGGCCTTTATTGGATTACATACAGTTTGCCAGTTCCGACAGAGGGCCAGCAGTGCCATAGCTTTGCCAGATGTGGCCCACATGTGGCATTTCACATCAAATCATGGTTTTAATTCGACCTTCATAATTGAATAATTTAAATATTTTGATAAATCTGTGAAAGTGACTTTAAATGAATCACCTTATAAAAAAACAGCCAGGAAGAAAAGCAGAATAGTTCTGTCTCTGTTCTTTTACTTTGAAAGAGGGGATGAAAAGACGGACTAAGCTGACTTCACCCTCCTGTGTGTGACCACAGTAGCTGACTTCCCATTATAAACAAAGCTAGGAGGAAGTTCTCGGTTCCTGGCGCTCCCGTAGTGGCTGTGAACTACATTTGTTTTTAATTTAGCCACGTTTGCGAAGTTTTAAATCAGTTTTTGCTTAATATATGTTTTCTTTGTGTCCACTGAAATGTCAACGCGGCTACCAAGTTTGATGGAAAGCAATCTAGCTAGGCTGCTAACTTAGCTAATCAGTTTAGTCGCACTTGCCAAACTTTTAACTCGTATTATTTCAGTATTGTTATTTTTTCGGCAACTGGATATTGAATACTGTCAAGTCGGTGGTTAGCAAAAAGATAAACGCTCATTTGTGTGTCCAGGTTACTGGGATTTGTTGAGGTTAAAACTCGAAATGGTCTCAGTTTGTTCTGTATTTACAGTGGAGATAGCTAGCTAGCGGTATAACAACTATGCAAAGACTGGTCCTTAAATTTCGGCTGGATAGGTGGAGGTGATTATCTAAAATGTCCCAAATAATCATTACGCAGAGGTTAAAGCACCAGGTCTAGAGGCCTTCTTTGTCTCCAGTTCTGCTCTAGGTAAGTGTAAATAGAGTAAAACATGTACCTAGTCCTGGGCTAGTAGTAGTAGTAGTAAACTTACAACATTATATAATATTTAAAGGAAATTTCTGCTGTTATTAAATGGTTGAGATGTAAACATGGTCATTCAGAGGGGTTTGGTGTGAAATGCTCTGTTTTAGAGGAACTTGCTGAGTCAGAATTGTTCACAGTCACAGTGATGGTGATGGGAACCAGACGTCTGAAGAGCTTATCAGCTCTAAAAGCTCCCTCACAGAAAGGTGTTACATGAGATGGTTAGATAGCCACTGTGTGTTGTCTGATATGTTGTTTAATGGTAGTTTGGTTATAGTGTTTTCACTTACAGTGTATTTTAATCCATTTATTTCAAACCATTTGTGGTGATGGAGTACATGAACACTGGTGTGAGGCAGAATAGCCCCCAAATAAAACTCAGGTTTTCAGATTTACAACCGTTTTACCATCTTCGATGTTACATACAGAAACTCAGAGGAGACATGTAGGTTCACTGGTGGTTTTGGATAGTTAATAAAATGGTTGTATTTGTGTTGTAGACATCATGACACCTGGTTCCATTCAGCACCATCAAACCACTCTGAATGACTCTGAATGTTTGCATCTAAAGGACTGAATTATTCAGAAATGTTTAAAACTTGGTGGCATTTCTTTAAGTTAGCCAGCATTAGTAAGGTCAATACATCCATGCTTCCATGTCAAAGCTATAACAATATCTTTCACACCTGACATAAAAGCTAGATTGTTTTCATTTATCTGTTGGTTCTTTTTATGCTATTAAAATAAATAAAAATAAATTACACCAAAAGCAACCTTACACTGTATTGTGCACAGAAACCTAACCAGACACAAACCATTTTTCCAGAAAGGAAAGTTGTTTTTTTTGGAATGTTGTCTGAATGTCTGAAGCACCCATTATCAAAATTAATATTGTGATTAACATTTATTATAACATTGATTTTGAGTTTACAGATCCAGCTAAATAAAATAATAACATTTTACCGTAATAGTCCTAAGTTGCCTAAACTTTCCATTCTTCCTGAGTACAATCAAAAAATGTGTCAGTAAATCGCTGCTGAGTTTTTGACATAATCGCAATTTTGAAATGCCTGTTGACAGAAATGTCCCAAGTTTATATATATATATGTACATAAATTACATACATACATACACTCATTGTCAAAAAAATAGTTGCTATGCTACTAGAGACACTACTTCTGTATGTGTCGCTCAATAAATATTGCCCATATTAGTCTAAATTGATCATAATTTATTGTTCCTGGTAACCTTTATCTTCCTTCCCGGTTGAAATATATATACTAGAAACTTCTGTATGGGTGCAACTATTTTTTTGAGTGTATATAAATAATAACTTATTGGTTTCAGTCCCTGTACACCTGAAAGCCCATAATGTTTATGTATTACAGCGTTGCCTTGATATTCAACAATTGATTACATTAGAATGATAATAATCATATGCTAATGAAGTTTGGTTTTAGTTGTATATTAGAGGTGTAAGAAAATATCAATACACTTATTGCAGTGTTATGTTTTGTGATCTATCTTATTGATATAATTCACCATAAGATGTCACCATTGTGTTGAGAGCTTTGGTTAATTGGTTTTGTTAGTTGGTTTGTACATGTTCAAAATTGTTTCATCAAAAAAAAAAAAAAAAAAGCCAAAGTAAAGAGAGAAGATCACAGTTATTTCTGGTTGTACAGCTTATAGTGATGAATCTCATTGGGGTCACATGAAATCCCACTCTTATAGTGGTCTTTCTGACTATTGCTCAGGAGCCAGTAAATGTCCCATTCACCGAAGCGCTGATGTGTCTTGGGACAAAATGAGTTCATCATGTCTCTGAAATGCCTGCGCAAAACGTTTCAGCAGACAACAATGGTAAAATAGCATTGTATGCACTCCAGTGTGTATAGAGCCCACATCTGTTTGCCATATGACTGGCCATGCCTGCAGAAATGACTTCGAGTAAATGTGTCTTTGTTTTCATTGCAAACAACAGCTGAAATCCTTTTTTTCCCCTCCATCTCTTTTGTTTAGGGAGCAGACTGTATCTAATATTAGCTGCTATAGGAGATGAGTCAGATGACCTGACTGAAGGTTCTCAGGACCTTCAGATTTCAACAATGTCAAGAATAGCTTGGTATCAGGAAAAGGTGAGAGTTCCTGTCTGTATGTTGAGTTTAAGTGCGATATGGTGGAATCTGGTCTTAAATTTATGTATCATCTCATAGATTGGAGCCTATGACCAGCAAGTATGGGAGAAATCACTGGAGCAAGCTGAACTGAAGGTAGGAGGACGTTTGAAGTTGACAGATAAGTTTTGAGGGAGGCTAAATATAGTTTCTTGCATGATGCCTTGAAAGAAAACAACAACAACAAAAAAGAACTGACTCCGATTACTGTTTTTTAGGGCATTAGAAACAAGCCGAAGAAAACCGGCCACATCAAGCCTGACCTTATAGATGTTGACCTGGTGAGAGGTGAGTTTCCGTTTGAGGTTGTTTGTTGGTATAAATTGACCCTTCATGCTGATCTAACCAGTTTTGCTTTCTGTTGCTCTTGTAATTGTTATGGGACGGATTTGAGAATTCAAAGAACTTTCTTAGCTCAGCGTGAGACCAGCTCCTGCCAGAGCTAACCAGAGCTTTTTTGAGGAAGATACAAAAATATATATGTTACAATAAAATGGCACAATGCTACTCATAATGACTTCTCTTTCAGGCTCCACATTTAGTAAGGCCAAGCCGGTGAGCCCATGGACTGCTCTTACCCGTAAAGGCCTGGTGAGGGTTCTCCTCTACCCTTTCTTCTTTAAGTGGTGGATCCAGGTCACCTCCAAATGCATTGCCACCGGAATTTTGGTGCTGTACTTTCTGCAAGGTAAATACTCTTCCACGCGGGCCAAAACACAAATCCCACTCTTATAGTGGTCTTACTGACTATTGCTCAGGAGCCAGTAAATGTCCCATGCACCAAAGTGCTGATGTGTCTTGGGACAAAATGAGTTCATCATGTCTCTTAAATGTCTTAAAAGAATGGTTTAGCAAAACGTCTAATTTACACTGTTTTCTGCTTACACAGATGATCGGATATAGTTGACTGGCCAAGACATGTTGCAAAATTGTATTTTGCTTCTTTAGAACTGGACCTATGTTGCTGTATTGTTCACAAGCTCTAGAACTTAATAGTCAACCGGTTAGACCAAAGCATTCCTATACAAAGACAGCACCCGAACTTCTTTCAAGCCATTTAAACCACATCCAGGTCTTTATTAAGGTAGCACAGACCTGTTGATGCAGTTTAGGACACTGTATAACTGACTGTGAACTATAAAAATGAACACCATTGCAAGTTGAAGGAACGATCTAAAATTGGTATTTGCGTCAGTTGCCATCAGAAATATGAGGAATCCGATCTAAGATTAGTCCCACTTTGTGAACACCAGCCCATGTGTTATCTGAAATTGCTGCCAGTAACAGTGAGGTATTGTTCGTTTTTATGTAAGTCATATTGTTTTCTGAACCATAGCTAGTCCGTGCGACCTTAACAACGACTGAGGTTCGGGTTTGGAGAAGTTTTGGGTATGTATTTTCATAGACACATTTTGAGATTTTTGGGTGACTGTTGAATTCTAGTGTTTGTTAGCAACGATAGCATCATAGCTCCAGTTCTAAACAATTCTTGGCGGATCGACTACATCTGGGGTTAAGTGGAAAACTGGGTCATTTAGATTTTTTGCCAAACTATTCCTGTAAGGCTGATTTATACTTCTGCATAGATGCACATAAATGTTTATGCATTGAGATGCAGAGCAGGTGTTTGTGTGTAAGCATAGATTTTAGAGGCTCACACAGGAAACAATATGCACACGTTCCAAATCGAAACGACACATTATGCAAATCTTACGGGGTGCGTCAAACACAATGACAACACATGTTTGTGGTCTTTATTGCAATAGTTCAGTACCAGATTTACACAATTTCCCTTTACTCCATATGCAACCAACGTAGGTTTGTCTAAGGTTTGATTCTTTATTTTCATGTGTCTAATGTATTTAAGTAGTGGAAGCAATTTACCAACAGGGAGAACCGGCATCTCAAAAGACAATTCGATCTTTAAATTGACTTCAAGCTGTTTTTAGCTGTGCACTGTCCGTCTGTCGGTTTTTATAGGAAACAATATGTTAAAGTGTCTAGAAAAAAAGGTTTTGCGAGTCAAGACTTTGTAACAGCTCAAAGTGCTTTTAGTCAAGTGTGTGATTTAGGCCCTCAGTTTGCATGACATAATAGCTATGTTAGCCTCATAGCTCTAGTGCAAATTTAAAATGGCAGAACACACTTTTTTGAAATAGGGATGACATAAAACTCTATTAAGTTTAGCAGAAGGACGTCATAACATTATACATCATAGTGTAACATCATACAGTACAGTGGGGCTCAGAAAGAAGTTGCCTCTTTCCCCTTTATGGTTTTGCCTTAAAAATATCTTTGCTTATAAAGTGACTGAATATATTTCCACATTGTCTCTTTCACAGTGGCAGCTGTTGCATTGTATATAGATGTGCCTGCAGCCACTGTCAGTGAGATTGTGGCTCCAATGTGCCTGATGCTGTTACTGGGAACAGTCCACTGTCAAATAGTGTCCACAGAATCCTGCCGGAGCTCTGATGACAGTCCTCTCACCAGTCCGGTCATGAGTCTGACCACCAGCCGGGCTACGAGCCCTGCTCGCAGAAAAAGGTTAGCTGGATATAGTTTCTATCTGCCGAACCATTCTAAGGCTTTGAAGGGCTTTGTGACATTTGTATTTTATTTTCTTTGGTTGGTTTCACATTGCAGTAGTTGAAGCGTACCTTATAATACATGTAGGAGTTTTTTGGGTTCTGAGAGAAATGTGGCAGGGATCCACGCTTTCACTTACTTTAATATTTAGCTCCATTCAGTTACATATTTTAACTTTAAATATCCTATCAAGCTTTTGTCTGGATCTGTGCCTCATGTCTATTCTGGATAAAAACAAATCACATGGGCCCTCGAGTGTTTGGATGACGTAAGAACCTGCTTTTCGAGGGGCTGATAACTTTTAACTAGACTGACAAGTTTTTTTAAATAGAACAAGACAGCTAACTGGCTGAAAGAACAGGCTACATAACGTCTTTAATGCTGCTCAAATACTAATTTAAAATTATTCAAAATTTCCTCCAGAATCCCAAATCAACACCAGCTATCCATGGTTGCATGGAAACGAGACCATAATCTAAAGAAACTACATTTCTTGGCAGAATTATGTTTTTTTTTTTTTTAATTATCGTTAATTAGAAGTTATTTTTAGAAAAAAAGTGTATTTTATTAGATTTTGTCCAATGTTTTATAAAAGCAATAAGCCATGTAAGGCTATGCATTACAGTGATTTTATTACACTGCTGCTCATCATTCCTAAGTACCTAGTACCTGTTTTCATTCATTGGATTGATGGTCAAAGGTTATTGCTTTGCTGTATTCCCTTAGACAAAGAAAGGCGAGAGGAGTGAAGAGATCTGATGAAGGAGTTGGAGGAATAGCACGCATATCATGGCCCAATAAGGAGAACCAGCGATTCTACAAATCAGAGAAGAGCCGGGTAATAAAACGATCTTTTATTGTAACGTGTGAGTAAATAAACTGTCATTAGTATAAAGTGGCGTGTTTGAGAAGATAATAGCTGATAGCGAGTGAGTGATTAAGAGGTCATTGATATGGATACTCTAGTACACTAGATAAAAGCTCTAATGGCAGTGTTTGTCAGTGTCAAATTCTCTGGTCACTAAAAAATAAATTGACGGAAAAAAATTCCAGCTGGTTTCAAAATATGGAGCAGTATTAACTTGCCTTGCTCTTGTGAAGTTCTTGGATGTTTTGTCTTATTTGTCCCAGCTTTCCCTGAGGCAGTCAGTGGATGGGCTGTCAGAGGATCTTTCCAGTGAGGAAGAGGAAGGTGAAGAAACAGAGGGGGCCAGAGGCAGACTTATTCCACCTGCTCAGGCCAAACCTCCTCCTGGACTCAGAAAACGTCTTGGCAATGTCACCGAGTCCTCTTCTGCACTCACCAAACATCAGTTTACAACCAGCAGAGTATGTTATGAAAATGCATAAATGGAAATGCAGTGTTGCTATGCCATACAAAATGCTTTATGCGGTTTGGAATCAATCAGGCTGTATGATGTATATTTCTGTGTCTGGCTATAGTTCCTGGTAATGTCCATTTCTAATCATTATGTCTTTAATTCCATAAATGACTGTTTAGTGAACTACTGTGGTCTGCACGAAAGTAAGCTCACAGGACAAAAAAATAGTCACTAGTGTGTTGAAGGTGGTTGTAACTTCAGGCTCCTGCAGATGGCGTGGCATGATGATGATGGGGCTATAAATACCTGCGGGGTGTGTGATGGGATTCCTAGATTGAGAAGAGGTGCTGCAGTGCAGTGAATCTCTCGATTGATGTGTGGAAAATGGGTCCAAAGCAGATGTTAATGATTGGCAAAAAGGAGTGACTGCATTTGTGCATGTCTGTACTGTCCTCACTGATGTGTTAGACAGCCAGGCAAACTCCGTACACATGACACTGGAGTCAGGGAACAGCTTTTAGCTCCTTAGTTTATTGCAAACTGAATGTGTGTGAAAATGGGTCACAATGTGTTTATCCAAACAGCTACATGGGAAATGCTAATACGGCTAGTATAAAATTGAGGTTTAAACCTAACATTGGTTTTTTTATTATTTATTTATTTATTTTTTTTAAACCCTGACCATAAGATATGTCTTTATATATCTTGATGAACTATTAAATAGCATAAATTTGACTCACAAGCAATGAATCCACTGGCATACCAACAGGATGGATCTGGATTGTCTCTAGAGCTCCTAACAGCCTTATACAGGACCATAGGCTTCCTATTTACTACTTCTGGTCTAACAGAAGTGAAGGAAGTAGCTAAATTTGCAGGTGTATGGAAGCATATGGCCATGCAGGTCTACCAGCAGTGGCTAAAATCCCAGTCTACAGGATAATTCTTCTCAGAATTGTGACAGGGAAGGCATCCACCAAATCTGGCCCAACTGCACAATTCTTTAATGCAAGAGTGGCTAAACATTGATGTAGCCTACGTTAAGAAACGTGTCCAGTCCAAGCTAAATCGAATCGCAGCTGTTACAGGTTACATTTTTTTGTCAGGTGAACGTCAGTGTAGGCAACAACTGCTGAAGTTAATTGGCTTTGTATGATCAACAACAGGAAGCAAATGATGCCATGACTACGGTCACTGCAGCAACACCACTGAAGGTGGAGAACCTCCGGCGGTCAGAAGAGTCTCGGCCCGCCTCTGACTCAGACGACATGCTGTGGGAGGAGCTTCTGCAGGATCCTGACTCTGTCTCCTCTGCAAGCACTGATAGTGGGGAGGAGGAGCTTCTCTGTCCTAACCACACCCTCCCTCCATCTACTGTCCTCACCAGCGACGAAGAGAACACCTTCCCACAGGACAGCCCAGTACGATGATTCATAGTTTGACTCAGTTTAGATGTTATGTCAATTTCTTTTCCAACTCTCTTTTAGAATATCTGTGAAATCATACTTCCTAACTAACCTTGCAGTTGGAAATTGGGGACAATCTGATGACAATCTCAGTGTTGTAGCTAGTATTCAGTGTACTAACGTGATAACAGGGAATGTTTAGTGGTCACAGATGGAAAGGAGTAAACAGTGTCTCTGTATGTTTTCTCCCAGCACCAGCTGTCATGGCTACAGGCTTGCCATCCTTCCAAAGACCGCGTCAGCGCCATCATCTGGGAACAGGGCGAGTGTAAGAAGGCGGACATGTCTGTACTGGAGATCAGCGGCATTATTCTCACTCGGGCAAGTCAATCTATAACGCTGTGTTCTCTGTGAGACGGGAACAAAACAGCAATAAGTATTAGGGTGACCAATAAGATGTAAGATCACTGCTTAAACACTTACAGTTAGGAACTATTAGGACCTGGTGGTTACATGTGTCCTTTAGATCAGGGCTGCACCGGTTTGCAACCTTTTGCTTTTGGTCTGGTTAAGTTGATCTCATTTACCTGACCTTTTACAATGCTTATACATGATGTGATATGAATTTTTTCACTGTCGTTGATCGTTGAGTCAAGCAGAGCAATTCTGATGGATTGAAAGCCGTTAATCGCTACAATATGTGCAGTTGAAGAGGAGAGTTTATCATGATTTCATTTGGTGCAGCCTGTAGCCTGTGCAAGTGACCTACACCGTTTCGAGAGTTGATAGTTATGTGTTGGTGTGTCTGTCATTTTCAACCTGCCAAACGCTAGTTATTGATAGAGTTACTATGCCACTCCATTCTACACTGTAAAAAGTGCAACCTAAAAAAAAGTGTTGTGGTGGTCCAACCTAAAAAAGATTACTCAAATTTGTTCCAAGCAATTGAATAAGTTTTACTCAACTCAAAAAAAATTACTTTGACAGAATCGTTTGTTCACAGTCCTCTTTTTAGGTTGAATCACCCTGAATGCAATTCATTTGCTTGTATAAAATTCATTTGGTTGTAACAAATAATAGTAATTGTTTTAGGTTGGACCAACAAAACACTTTTTACAGTCTACAAACCGTGACGACTGCGACTGAGCAGATTATGTCGGAGTTGGAGCTGATAGCTGTTGAACAACAGTTACTTTTACTTGTTTCCATGTTTGTAGAGTCTGTGCAACTGTATTTAAAAAAGGGGTCGAAGGCGGAAATGTGAAGGCAGAATGATGCTACCAAGCGTACCAGTCACAATTGTTGCAGTCTGCATTGTCACAATGTGTAGATACATTTCTGGGGAGGTAACCCTAATTCGTAAAATTGCATAACAGCAGGATTAAAAGAAAAATAAAGGCTGGCACAAGAAACTGTTTATCCACCCTTTGCCTTGTATGGGTCAAAGGACAGTTAGCGTCCAGAGTTGGCTTCTTTTGTTTGGCAGTGGGGCTGTGAGGCTGATACGATAGAGGTGTGTTTCACCTGAGATGGGGAATGTGGCTCATCAGTGTCTTGCTGCATTGGTCTCTGTGTGCAGGTGAAGGTGGTGGAGCAGGGGATGGGCTACCTGGTTTTGGGAGGCCTCGTTACAGCCACACTGGCCTTGCTCCCTTTCTGTTTTCGTCTGGTCCAACAGCTGGATGTGACCCGTCTCAGCTCCGTCACCATGCATGAACTGGCTGTCATGGCTGTTGGGCAACATAGTACTAGCTTGTGTGCATTCTTTGTCATTACCACTGTAGAGAGAGTTGTCCTCACCGGTCTCTTCTTCTTCATGATGTGTGTTGCTGAAAGGACGTATAAGCAAGTAAGTATTCTTTTTGTCACAGAATGGAGGGGAGTGGTAGTCATTTACACTCCTGGCTCAAAGCCTTAAGTAATCACTCCTTGCTCACACTCCTTCCTCACACTACATTCATTCTTTTGATAGTTCATGTCTTGAATGTGTGGACAAAACACTACACACTTCATTTGATGAACTGTATAATTCGAGGCATTATTAAACCAAATAAAGGCTGTGTATAAATGGTCATCATGTGACAGCTGTAGGAGTCCACACCACTCACATGCAGAGGCAGTCAGCGTGGGGAAACAATGCTTGTGGTATGAAGCCGTAATGGAACTGCACTCCACGTTTGGCTTACAAACGCAGAGCACTAATACACTCTGGTGCACATTTGGCAACAGTAAAATCGTTTTATCTGTTCAGAGTGTAGAACTGGAGCTATCCACTCTGCTTCTGTCTCTGTATAAAATATGCACAAGGCTTCCTGTATTGTTGGGGGCACCATGTTAAATAGTTAATTCTTATGGTAAACTAATTCAGATTGGTATTCAGAGTTTACTGTTGTTTTGTTTAATCAGAAGAAAGATAAAACACAGCTGCATTTGAACACTGCCCTGTTTTACATGAATGTATGTCCAGTATATTAAACTACTGTAATGCCTTTCACAGCGGTTTCTCTTTGCCAAGCTCTTCAGCCACATCACATCAGCACGAAAAGCCAAGAAATCCGAGATTCCCCACTTCAGACTGAAGAAAGTGCAAAACATCAAGATGTGGCTCTCGCTCCGATCTTTCCTCAAGGTCAGTCGATAGCTGTCGTCCTGCTGAATAAAGAAATTTAGGAAACTACCTGATTCCACTTTGACTTTATTCTGATTTTGTAGCATATCGTCTTTTTTGTCCTCCCTTTCCTGTCCTGAAAAAAAACCCTGAGAATGGAAATACTGTAGAATGGGAGTAGAATTGGAAGTGTGAGAATTTGATTGGTGATGTAATTGTGTTATCTCTCTCTGTCACAGAGACGGGGGCCCCAGCGCTCAGTGGATGTCATTGTTTCTTCCATCTTCTTCCTTGCACTGTCCATTGCCTTCACCACATGTGCTCAGGTTAGCAATAAAATCCAAGATGTTTGTAGAAAAGCAAAAAATGTATTTAACAAAACACTTTTTACAGTCTACAAATAATGATGACTGCAACTGAGCAGATTATGTCGGAGTTGGAGCTGATAGCTGTTGAGCAACAGTTACTTACACTTGTTTCCATGTTTGTAGAGTCTGTGCAACTGAATTTAAAAATGGTGGTGAAGGCGGAAATGTGAAGGCAGAATGATGATGCTACCAAGCACAATTGTCCAGTCACAATTGTCGTAGACTGCATTGCCTTAATGTGTCTACAAATGTTGTCTAAAAAACATTCTTCTCTAAAATTCATCATCTTGATGAATAGTTAATCATTTATTGGAAGTTTGCATTATAATAATCCATATTCATAAGTTAGAGCAGGTCTTTTTTTTTTTTTTAAGTAGAAAACACTTCATATGTTTTTGAGCCATGTTTCTGGGGTTCCCCGTGGACCCTTGGATCCTTGGAAGGTCTTAGAAGTGTTTTTTTGTTTTGTTTTGTTTTTTATTTTCTACAAGAGGTTTTCATAATCTGACATTATGCACAACCTGCATGCAGGGTTTGCTGCTGCAAAAGGGTTAGTGCGTTAGAACTAAGAGGAAGGACCTGTGATTATGCAAATGTTAAATCAATAAGCAATAGTGTATTCACAACACTGTAAAATGGTTATTTAACATGGTTTAGGAAATTACACTAATACAGAGCAGTCCACCAGCCAGAACCTTCCCGCTGATAATGCATAATCATGTGGTCAGAAAGGTCAAAACTGAAAGTTAAACACACTGAGGAGTGTGCAAGGATTGTGTAATCTTGATAGCATGTGTTGGTGCTCTTTCAACCAAATAATTTAAATAAAATTATACATGCCATTAATGGTAAGGATGGTTTGATTATATTTAGTTAGTTTTATGTCATTAATCATCAAAATGATCCGTAAATGACTTGATTGCTTACACCAGTTGTGACCATCCTACAGAGGTTATAAGGATTAGAGAAAAATGGTTCTAGGTATAACTAGAGATATCCGTCAGTGACTGTATGTATCCTGTGTTTTATGGCTGTAGTTGCTGCACAGTCACAACACGTTTCTGGACTGGGAGAGTAACTGGGAGCTGCTGGTGTGGGGTGCCGCTCTTCTCATCTTTCTGCTGCGGCTGGCCACGCTTGGAGCTGAAACTAACCATAAGTACAGCAATGCCTCTGTGCTGCTCACTGAGCAGGTAATTACTTTCAGAGCACAGTGTCAGCTCTTCTCACTGAACATGGAAAAATGTATCAATTCCACACACATTCACAATGAGACACACACACACACGTCAACTACTGTGTAGTGATCTGCACGCCTTGTGTTCTAACGAGCTACAGTTAGACACAGTGTGTGTACAACCCTGAAGCAGGTGATTTACACAAACCAAAAGTGAAGTAAAATACAGAAGTGATTCATGGGTAGGTTTCACAGTGTGCTTGATGTGCCTTTCTGTCTCCACCAGATAAACTTGTATCTTAAGATGGAAAAGAAGCCAGACAAAAAAGATGAGCTGAGCATTGTCAACAACGTGCTGAAACTGGCCACAAAATTACTGAAAGTAAGTCTCCAACTTTTACTGTTTTCACTGCGCTGTCACAGTTGGTGTGCTGGGTTCATGTTTAGTTTTTGAATTGCAATAACAGATGCCTGTTTTTTTCCCTTTACATAGATATTTACCAAATATATACAGGACAAAATGTTATTGTGACAAATATACATGTGCTTTCTGAAATGATTTCAAATATTTACATTTACTTACTGTTCATACAGCACTGTGCAAAATCAGAGACCACCCTATGTTTCCAGTCAAAACAGCCATCAAAAACAAACAATAATAATAAGATACAGAGAACATATGACTCCTATAAACTGTGCAAGACATGATAGACCACCAAAACTGTAATCATCACATAAACAGTACTCAAAGAATTAAGCTGCGTTCATGCTTTAGATCTAAAAAAATCCACAGGTATTTCTGTCCATCCGTCCGCTGTGAAAAGACAGCCCAGCGCTAGGGGGTTTGAAAGGGTGTGAAGCTGTCAAGAAGCTGTTAATAAGAAAGAGAAAGAATGGAATGGAAGCTGCAATACAGCAAATGTGGACACACTAAATTCTGGGGGGGAAAAGCAGAACAAATGTAGAAATTTTGGACAGCGGTGACATTTTCTGCTTTTTCCTGATGCTGAAAAATCAGAATCTTTATACTTAATGGCCATGTAGACTGGAAATTAAATAAATGAAAACTGACTTTTGCACAGTACTGGATATTAACTGCAGTTTAATGTCACTACAATGAACACTTTACTTTTCTAGGTTTATGAATTTTTATCCTTAAATTGATTTTTTTTCTTGGTACAAAATGATTGTTGCATATCATCATTGCATTATGAGATTGTATCATGACGTGTCATAATCGTTAAACCCTTTTCCCTCTGCTCTTTCTTTTAGGAGTTGGACACACCATTTCGTCTTTTGGGGCTGACTGTAAACCCCCTTATCTACAACATTACCCGAGTGGTCATCCTGTCTGCCGTGTCTGCTGTGGTCAGCGACCTGCTGGGGTTCAATATCAGAGTGAGTGAAAGGCATTCACATCACAGTTTGGTTTTATACGCAGCAGACTTATCATTGTGTACCTTTTGCCTCTTTGTGCAGCTTTGGAAAATCAAACCATGATGTGAAACCACTACACTTCCACCTCCTGGACACTGTACAGAGGTCGTACAGTCCTGCTGGAGGAGTGAGCAGTCTTACATTCGTACACCTGTGCAAAACTACTGAGCAAATCTATGCATTCCTGTGCCTCTGTTGCCTGTGCTGTACTGACATCTAGACTCAATAGAATCAAAGTGCTTACACATACGGTTTTTGGGTCCCTGGTAAGTGTAACTGTGGGCATGACTAGCGAGACGCACATTCCAAATGACGCTAGTAAAAAAAAAAATTGGTGGGCTAAAATTCCCTGCCACCTAAAACTGAAGCATCACAGTGCTTGGTATTCTGTTACAGGATTCCTGACCCGTGTCTTCGGCAGACTGCTTTGGGTCAGGCTACATTTGCATTTCATCTAACCATTTTTGAGTTAATGGTCTGAGACACTCCAAGAAATGAATTAAACACGTATATGTGAAAGCACCTTTAAAGTGCCTGAGTCACCTGCCAGAGTTGGGTTCTAAAAAAAGACTTTTGTTGAGAATGCTACAACTCTGGCTGATTCTAGTTGGAACGGAAAGTCCTTAATGCACTTACTAATGTTTCTGCAAACACAAGCCAGCTTGATATTACGTTGCAGCCTGTGCCCTGAATTCTCAGAAACCCTTGCTCTTCAGGTGTACCACCTGATGAGAAAGCCACACCTTTCAGACATAACCACTAAGTGCCTTGTGAATGTGTGGGAAAGACAATATAGTATATGACAATCTAAAACAATGTGAAATATTTATAAGATATGTACAACCAAATTAACAAAGAAAATAAAGGGGACTGGAGAAATGGCACATCCATCTCATTGGAGGAGCACTTCTGTCAGTTCATATTAAACTTGTCCGTCTTGACATTGAAGTTTGTTGAGTTTCATAAGGTGTACTGAGAACTGGTTTCAATTAGTCACAGCTACAGACAACCATTTTATTATTTCTTACCTCTGCATGCATCAGCTTCAGTTTAGGTCCTATCACTACACGTAACAGCGGTACAGTTTGTCTTATCATTATGCATAACAACTTTACTTTTGGTCCCATCATCACACATAAACGCTTCAGATTTGGGCTCATCACTACACACAACAGCTTTAGTTTGCCTAGTTTGGCTTATACATAGCAGCTTTAGACTTGGTGTTATCACTACACGCAACAACTGTGGTTTTGGTCTTACCACTACGCACAACAGCTTTCCTTTTGGTCTTATCACTACACCTAATGGCTTTAGTTTTGGGCTTATTATATATAACGGCTTTAGATTTGGGCCTATACATAGCAGCTTTAGATTGGGTGTTATCACTACATGTAACACCTTTGGTTTTGGTCTTATCACTACTTATAACGGCTTTAGGTTTGGTCTTATACATAGTAGTTTTGGTTTTGGTCTTATCACTACACACAACAGCTTTTAGGTTTGGTCTAATCACCGTATGTAACTGCTTTAGATTTGGTGTTATCAGTACATATACCAGCTTTAGTTTTAGTCATATCACCACATATACCAGCTTTAGTTTTAGTCATATCACCACATATAACGGCTTTAGTTTTAGTTATATCACCACATATACCAGCTTTAGTTTTAGTCATATCACCACATATAACGGCTTTAGTTTTAGTCATATCACCACATATAACGGCTTTAGTTTTAGTCATATCACCACATATAACAACTTTAGTTTTAGTCATATCACCACATATAACGACTTTAGTTTTAGTCATATCACCACATATAACGGCTTTAGTTTTAGTCATAGCACCACATATACCAGCTTTAGTTTTAGTCATATCACCACATATACCGGCTTTAGTTTTAGTCATATCACCACATATAACGGCTTTAGTTTTAGTCGTATTACTACATATAACAGCTTTAGGTTTAGTCGTATTACTGCATATAACAGCTTTAGGTTTAGTCGTATTACTACATATAACAGCTTTAGGTTTAGTCGTATTACTACATATAACAGCTTTAGGTTTGGTCTTCTATATAACAGTTTTGGTTTTGGTCTTACCACTACACACAACAGCTTTCATTTTGGCCTTTTCACCACATATAACAGCTTTAGATTTGGACTTATTATAAATAACGGCTTTAGACGTGGTGTTATCACTACACGTAACTCCTTTGGTTTTGGTCTTATCACTACATATAACACTTTTATTTTGGTCTTATCAGTACACATAACAGCTTTATAACAGTGTCAGAAGTATCCATGCGTCCAAGTTGAACATGAGCGGAACGGTTTATTCCTCTGTCACTGTATTATTGGTAATACGGTAACGGCGCTGTGACGGAGCTACACACCTTCGCCCAGCGCGTTCAGGCATTTGCTGCCGTGGAAGGTCATCGAGTGCGCCGCCGGTTCTGCAGCATTACAGTGAGGGGACGGCGTTCCAGCCTCTGCAGTCATGTGTTAGGCACCGGGGTAAAAAAAATAGTGCCCTGAAGGTGGACACCAAGCAGAGGACCAGTAGACTATAGGTAAGTCTCATCCAGCTGTGTTCCCAGGTCAGTCTGAACGATATTCTCAGGCTCTCTAAGGCGTGTTAACTGTTTCCACGTGAATTGAAGGCAGCGCTGGTTTACTGTTCGGCTTTAGTCGAGGACGGGTTGGGTCAAAATACACGATTAAAACGTACCATCTCGGTGTGTTTAGGTTTGAATGAGCTTCTTGGTGTCAGGAGTGACGTAGCTCGCTATAGCTTAGCCTGCTGCTGCTGCTGCTGGAGTGACACCTGCTCAGGAAAAGTGACACAGGTTAAATCGACTGAAACTACTACACGGCTTCGTTAACTAATGTGCGGTATTTCCTCATCCTGCTGTACAGATGCGCTAACAGACGAGTACAGTAATTTCAGGCACGGCCGGTTTTACTCACATGGGAAGTGTATTAGTGTTTGCTGTAGTGTATTTGGATTAAGGGTCGGTGATAAAGAAAAATATAATCTCGCGATATTTGCGTGGCAGATGATATGTATCGATGTAGCGATATTTAGTTGTAATTTCACGTCTAAAGGGCTATGAAACAGTTTTACACATTATGTTTTATATATATGTATATATGTATATATATATATATATATATATATATATATATATATATATATATATATATATATGTGTGTGTATGTATG
>CM067494.1:22602248-22633933 GCA_034552555.1 Semaprochilodus insignis
TATATATATATATATATATATATATATATATATATATAACACATAATGTATTGACTTAATTGACTTAATATTCACCCTGGTTGCTCTTGGCCTAAATTACAATACATAGTGTTGTAGAAGTAATAACGATACTTGATCCTTGATCCTGGAAAAGCGTATTGTAGATTAATTCACATTCAGGTATCCCACCTTTTGATAACAGAAATGACCAGTATAATAACATAGACTATCAATTTATAATCAATAAAATCATTCAAAACATCTGGAGAACATTTAGGGTTACACTTGAGATTTGCAGTGTAATGTTCTGTGTTTCTGTATCGATTTTGAAAAACACAGTATTAACACTTGGATTTATTAGGCTGCAGTTCTATAGGTCACTTAGTATTTAAATACCTTTTTCACCTGTTACTAAACCTGTTACTCAAGTCTTCATATGTGTCTTATGAAGGCACTTTTACTTTCAGTATTTTACCCAAGTACCAATAACTTTGCTTGGGTATTGATTTAGGCTGCTCTACCCTCCTCTGATGAGGGTACACATCATTATAATGTGGATAGTCTCATATATATACCTGTATGTGTAATGGGTGACATACACATTGGTCCTTGTTTCTTCCTGCATAAAAGTGATGCAGAAAAACTAACTGTACATTTGATACTATTACAGGCTATGTTTCATTACAAACCCCATTTCTGGAACAGTTAGGACAGTTTTTTAAAGTGTAATAAAACCAAGAATCTGTGATTTGTTAATTCTCTTGAAGCTTTAATTACTAACGGTAGTACAAAGAAAAGATTTCCAATGTTTTCACTGAGCAACTTTTGTAAAAATAAACAAATTTTGAAATTAGCGCCTTCAACTCACTCAACACACCTGGGACATTTACCACTGATTTATATCACCTTTCCTTTTAATCACCCTTTTTAGTGGTTCGGTAACTGAGGATACTGATGTTACAGTTTTGCAAGTGGAAATTTTGCTCATTCTTGATTGATACAAGACTTGAGATGCTCAGGAGTCCGTAGTTATCATTGCCTGTTTCTCATCTTCCTTATGCACCATACATTTTCAATAGGAGACCGATTTGGACTGCAGGCGGGGCCGTCAAGCACACGTGCAGATTGAGGCCTTCCCCGGAGTTTCTGAGAAAAGACATCTTGATGGCAACACGTCTCTCTAAAATCCCAATAATCACCTCTGTGTCAATGCTACCTTTATACATATGCTGGTCACCTATGCCGTGGGCACTGATTCCCCCTCATACCAAGACAGATCGATACTGATAATGGTCCCTTTCATTTATGGTGCAAACAATTCAGTGTCCATTTCCCCCAAAACAAGCTAAGATGTGCACTCATCTGACCACAGCACATGTTTCCACTGTCATTTGGACCAGCTGAGATGAGGTTGGGTGCAGGGAACTGGGTCCAAGCCAGATGTATGGCTCTCTTCTTGCGTCACAGAGTTTCAGGTTGCATTTCTTGATGCAGTGGCTGTGACATCGTTTTTCCGAAGTACTCCCGAGCCCGTTATGCAGTTATATTTAACACAGCATTCTGAGGGCTCAGGGGTCACACAGATTCAGCGCTGGTTTCCAGCCATGCCCTACACAGGCTGAGAGTTCTCTGGATTCCCTGAATCTGTTCACAGTATTATGCACAGTAGAGGTGAAGGGCCTAAATTCTTTGCGGTCTTGTGTTGGAAAATGTTCTTTTTCAACTGTTTGCCAATCCTGTCTGATCCTTTAGTGGTGATATCCTCACCTTTTACCAAATAACTTGCTTATTGGCAAACGTTTCAAACGATGTGACTTGAATGTTCTATAAACTTTTCACTCTTATTTTGCCCTGTTCTAACTTTGTTGAATGAGTTGCAGACATCAAATTCTCAACTTTTTACATTAACAAAATACATGTTGACCACTGAAACACTTTTGTCAGTTAAATACAGGCTTACAAAAATGAACACAATCTTGTTTTTATTGCATTTCAGAAAATGTCCCAACATTTCCAGAAATACGTTTGGTACTATTATTACTACTTTATACAATACAAACACTGCAGAAAGTACCACATATGCTAAAAGGCATAATAGGTAGCCTATACTTACCATATGATTAGCATCTTCTAGTCATCTTTTAGTAGTTATGTTCTGCATAGTAGAGCAATGGTACTCATTTTCTCAGGTTTAATTGATTTTTTATTTTTATTTTGAATTAATTGATTATGAGTTTTGATTCTGTGTAGCTATACTATAAAGATTTGTTAGGCTTATAACATTTGCATACAGAAATATTATAAATAATAACTACAAAAAAGAGGAATGCATCCAGATCTTAGTTCTGATCATCGACAGATGTTTTGCCTGGAAGATGAGAGACACTTGGAAAGACTGTATTAAGACTGTTACTCTTGATTCTGTAGTATTTATGCAGGTGTTGCTCTGGAGTGTGTACGGAATTACATATTAATACTACAGTAATAATACCTCACCTTATAGTATAGCAGCATTGTCTAATACACTTTGTAGTATGACTATGGTTAGACTCCTGTTTATTTTCACATGGGTATTGAAAATAATCCCACTCTGTTGAAGTGTACCCTGTTGAGGATTGGCAGTGTTATTGCCATTACAGAGTGCTTTAAATGCTGCAGTACTTCTCTATTCACATGGTGTTTCTCCAGCTGTTGAAATCCCTCACTAATCCTCCCGCAGGTGTACAGGAGCCATGTTTCCTTAGACCCCGGATTCCCCGAGTGCAAGAGATGGCTAACCGCAACATGCCAGCGTGCCTGCAACGAGACGCTGGACTCTCCAGCTCTGCTGAAGCCAAGAGAGCAGAGCCCAGAGCCAACGAGAAGAAATGCTGTAAGTAAACAATTTCCCTGTCCCTCGTCCTGAGTCACGCAAAGAGACATTGGAGTGTTCCTGAACAATTCAGTCATGCACAATAGGTTTATAAATGCGTCTCGCCTGACCAGGCAGGCTAGTTACAGGTGCACAATTGTGAGCATATCCGCAGAGCCTGAAAGAGGATTTGTGTTTTCTGTGATCTAATATGCATGAATTATCAAAACCTTCGTTAGTATCCTATATCCAAACGTTTGTAGACATCTGCCCTTCCCCTGTTTCTTCTGAAGTTAAGGGTATTAATAAGGAGCCTAGGACTGTGTTTGGGTCTGGCTTTTGGACTGTAGTCATAGGTCTCTCTTTACTGCCAGTATGTTTAATCTGAATATGAATTATGTGCTCGTAAAACCTCTGTTTCATTTGTGTTAAACATATCCCTGCCTTATCTATGCCTATGCTGCTACACTGAACTTTTGAGGCCCTTTTTGTTTAGCAGCTTTACTTTCTAAAAAGCGATGAGTGATTAATATTGTGAGAGCCAAAGCTTTCATTTTTGCTTTTTATTATTTTCTTTATTGAGTGTTCTGTTGTTTACCGTAGCTTCACTCACCATAGTAGGCTACTCTATGATTTTCTGATATGATTTGCAAAGTTTAGGTAATATCCAGTTTTATCAGTGTCCTTCATCATAGCTAATTATAGTACAAGAAACTTTTTTATTTAATAGATAAACAAAGATCTGGTAACCTTCGACTTCAGGTTGATATGCAACTGGTTCAGAAGGTCCCATTCTATTGGCAAAGCTTCTCTACCTGGTAAAGCTTTACCAATATGTCAGCTGTCTGATAATATTTACTTTATGAGTAGCTTGTGCTGTTATTGTTGTCACCCAATAACACACTGATAATTTGTGTATTAATGTAATTTTTAGACATGGCACCAGCAGAACTCAAACTGACATTCTCTCAATCGAAACGTAGGCAGTTATACCATTGACCCACTCAGTATGAAGCACTCGCAACTTAACTACATGATAGCAATACAGGCTGAACTGGTGAGTAAATAAGTTGCACTCAGAAGGAATCAGCCGTCAGCAATAAAACTTGGTGGGTAGGTTTGACATTGTGAGACATACGAATGATTCAGTTTCACACTGAGCCATGCATGTAACATAGGCAAGGACGGGCCTTATTGCTGAACCTGACTGACTATATAAGGTTATCCTGTTACACGTGCTTTCCATTCTGACTCGTGCTGTTGTGTTGGTAGCATCCTTTGCAAGTGAAGTATACCTCTGGGTAGTGTTCAAAAACAATTAGAGAAGTTGGAAGAGTTGGAGAGGGTTCGTAGCGTAATGCTCTGGGAAGTCTGGCCCAGCAGTCACGATTGCGGAAAATCAGTGAACAGTGTGGCCCTCCATGAGTCATCCTGTTAGTGCCAGCACTATGGGCAGATGGTTGCACGATGCAGGACTACATGCACACAGACTGTTACGACAACTACCCTTAACACCACGTCAACATCGCCATAGACTGCAATGGTGTCGTGCCAGACTGCCATGGAGTGACTCAGAATGGCAGCAGATCATCATCACTGACGAGTCCCGCTTTTGTCTTGGTGGAGATGACCGGGGAATACAAGTGTGGAGGCACCATGGTCAGCACCAAGATGAACGATTTGTTGTGACGCATCACATGTCCAGAAGGCCTGGCATCACTCCACCTCCACCCGTACCGCAAAATCTGCAGGAACTGTGGGAGAATATTCAAGCTGCATGGGATGGATCATCACAGGACACCATTAGGAACCTCTACAACTCCATGCCGAGACGTCTGGCGTTAACCAACCTGGCGGCCTGACACCATACTGAGAGACACTACTTCTGTATGTGTAGCTCAATAAATATTGCCCATATCAGTCTAAATTTGACATCATTTATTGTTCCTGGTAGCCTTTATCTTCCTTCAAATAGCATTGCAGTCCAACACTTCCTTCTGGGTGCAACTATTCTTTTGATGATGAGTGTATAACGACTTCATTGTAAGTACCTCAAAAATATTTAAAATGCATACAAATTTAAAGAGATAAGCAAAAACCAAACGTCAGTCAGTAAAGCACTGTTTAACTAAAACTATGCTATAAAATTAACGTTTAAAATAATAATTAAATTATGTCAGCTAATATTTTCAGTCCCCTAAACTCAGAATTGGCCACAAGATTTTTATATCGGTCGGGTCCCAAAGCCTGAAAGCTTTTGATGAGTGTAAAGCATTTTCCCCCAAAGCTGTAACACTCATTAACCACACCAGTCACCTTGTACTTAAAATTCCAACTCATACTTGAACTGAACCTCACTGTATGAGAGTAACTTCTCTGTAACATAACACTTATTTGCCCAGCTGTACAGATTCTGTAGATAATATACAGTAGATAATATGTCTACTCAGACTCACTTATGTATAGAATATCCACATACATATAAGTACAGATATTCATGTGTCTTTTTTGCACCTTATCTCTTTATTGTTTGTATTCTTTATTCTATTTACTGTATCTTATTGTCCTTTTCCCTTAATGCGATACTTGTCCATGCTCTTGTTACATACCATGCATATGTGCTCTCACCACGACAAATTCCTTGTATGTGTGGTTTGGCGGAAATAAAGATTCTGATCTGATTCTGATTCATTGTTAGTTTTGAAGTAAATGAAATCAAGAAATCAGCTAGACAGAACTGCAGTGCCTCTGTGCACCTAAGTAAGTTGTCTGAAGACAAAATAATGTAATAATGTGTCTGGGCTATGCAATGAGCAGATAAGGTGATCTGGTGCTTAAGATCTAATCAAAGTGCTTAGTGTTCTGCAGTGTGTTCTGTGCTGACTCATTTCCTTCCCCGAGGTGTCCAGCTCAGGCTGACCGTTTGCTGAGACAGAGTGTCCTCATATTACTGTCATTCTGTTAAAGATACCAATCAAACCAATACAGTGGGAGATTATTATTACTGGCTATATGAAGTCAGGTCAGCATCAGATTACAGAACTGATACTGTACATTAGGGAGTGTTTGATTCCTTTGCTGTTTATTTATATTTCTTGTAATGACCAGGCCTTTGACTCTGTCTGCTTGACCGTGCTTCCTAGTGATTTGCTTTAAATACAGTATATTGGTTCAGCGTATGCTGCCTGATGTCACTGCACCAGTCATTCTGACCACGCCCTTCAGCCGGGACGTGTGTTCCAGTTTTGGACGCTTCGTCTGAAGTGCCGGCTCAGGGTCCCTCTGCACCCTTCCTGTAAATTCATTATGTAAATGATGTTGTGCTGTGGAGAGAGAACCCTTGTCTGGTCCGCTGCCTCTGCGCTGCTGTCTTTTTGATCTGGTTTTCACAGCAGATTGCTTTTCACCAATGCTCTCTGATCTCCTCGTGTTCTTCTAATGAAATGTCCTGGGGTTGATTCTAGAGTGGATAAACAAGGATAATAATATCAAAAAATACATTTATACTCAGTTATATTTGCTTTATTAGAATCACCTACCTCGTATGCTGGTTTTAGAGAGTGTCGACCGTCTGTTGATGCGCATGTTGTGTTAGCTATCCTCTAGCACCTTCATGAGTGGTGAGTTTCTGACTATAGAGCCAGTGGATATGTGTGGTTGGTGAACTCAGCAATACTTCTGTACCTGGTATCTGAACCATATAGGTCTGCTGCGAAAGATCCTCCACCTTCATAATGTCTGGTGAGTGGTGGTCCTCTGATGATTGATGACAATTGGTGTAGAGGGTGGCTGATCAATTGGGACCAAACAGATGGGCTCCATTCTGTAAATGTGCATCTACATAGTGAGCCTATGAAGTGGCCAGTGAGTGGAAAGGCATGGTGGGTGCTGAGGTAGGGGTGGGTGATATGAGGACATGTAGCACTTCTATGACAAACAGTGTGGATATTGTTAGTACCTAAAAAGTACCTGGCCCTGTTTAATTGAATTTAGTGCAGTGCAGTTTGTGAACTGTTAAATGATTGGATTTATAGTTTTCCACTATTTAAAAATCAAGAATCTCAAAAATGTCTTGAAGTATCATAATGCTGCATATCGTCGCTGTCCAAAGAAAAACAAGTATCTCCAAAATGCCAACTTTACAGGAGAGGGCAAAAACCTAATTTAATTTGAATGGAAGTCAATGGAACCAGACATCTTTCCAAGAAGTTTTGGCCCATTTTGGTTGGTCCATTCATCATGAAATGTTCACACAGTGTAAACAGCAGCCGCTGTGTTCAAATGATGCATGAAAGTGAAAATCGACAAAAATGGAGGTACATGTTTTTCTTTGGACAGCGACGATATGTTGTTTTACCATATCACCCAGCCCCATGTTGAGGGCATGTAAATGTAACCTGTTTGAACCAACTTTTGTCTTAAGACACTCTTGTGTTTGTCTGTATTATTGTAGCCTGGGCATCTTACATGACCAACTCCCCAACTCTGATTGTCATGATCGGCTTGCCTGCAAGAGGCAAGACCTACATGTCGAAGAAGCTGACGCGTTATCTCAACTGGATAGGAGTTCCAACAAAAGGTGCGGTACAATGAATTTAGAGATAGTATGATACCCTTTTACCTTTGTCAATACTGATACAGATCTAGTCTCTGAACACTGGCCTAAAAAAACATGCTCAAAACACAACATCATGCTGTGTAGGGAAACCACAGCCTTTTTAATGAATTACTTTGGGAAAAACATACAAATAATAAAAAAAAAAACATAAAATCTTAGAAGTGTCATGCTCAATGCAAATGTGTGCAAAGGAAAGCTGTTATAAATGTAGTGTAATAATTACTTAATTAATCATTTTAATAACTAGCTACTAACTACTAATTGCTAGCTGCTGATGTGGATAGTGTTGTTATGTGACCAACTTTGCTTTATGATCTTCATAGTTTCATGATTTTCAAGGTCTTAATATCTGTATCATTACTGGAAAGGACTGAAAGATCTATGTCATACCGTCTCCACGATCTGTTCTTTTTTCCCTCCGATTTCTGGGTTTCAAATTAGCCATTTCAAAATTAAAATATCCATCAGGGAGTGTTTGATATTTGCACTGTGGTCCCTGTTCTCCCCCCAAGCTCTGTGTGAGACGCTGAGACCCAGTAGGAAACTATGTGTAAGTAAGTTTAACATGTTGAACTTCAAATCTCTCGTGTATTTTGTGACCCACAAACATAAGCCTTTCAGCATGTTTAATCACCTTATTGGAAGTCAGAGCTCAGGATCTCATACTTCTCCTGCTCTTCTATTCCTGTTGAGGTAAGAACTTAATTATACACTTCTGATGATGTGCCATTCTGTTCTTCTTGCAGTATTTAACCTGGGGGTCTACAGGAGAGAGGCGGTCAGGTCATACAAGTCTTACGACTTTTTTAGACATGACAACGAAGAGGCCATGAGAATAAGGAAGTGAGTACAGTCTATCTATCTATCTGTCTATCTATCTATCTATCTATATATATATATATATTTAGAGATATATAGATATTTCTCTAAATGTGTACTGCCAGCCATTAAAAAGTGTTATTAGGATGGGGATAATTTAACATGCAGAGATAAAAGTGATAATATTAATATTACTATATTATCTGATTTTGATCAAATCATACTGCAGATTCACTTTGTACAGATTACAGCTGATTTTTTTTTACCTATTCTAAAATGAACTGTAGAAATAACACCATATAAAATGATGGACAGTACAGGAGAAAGCAAATGAACACAGCACAACTTTTTAATTAACATATGACCAATCCAATATAACTTTGTGTTTACTGGAAGCCCATTTCTGCCAGATAATGTGGACAGTTTGTTGATTGTATTTGTCTGTCTTGTGCTTCTATCAGCATTATGCACGTATTTGTCCTTTTTATGACCTTTTATGATTAAATTATTATATTTTCCAGAAGAGCAATGACTTCTTATACTCATTTCAACATATTCAGTCAAAATATCAAGACAATAAAATACGCATGAAAATCTTTATCTAAATCTTAATTACTTGAAATTAAGAATTTCTAACATAAGCTGAAGTTTGGGAGAAAAAGAGCCATAGATTTTTCAGCTGGTGGAAATGGGCTTCCATTCGAAAAGTAAATGAGCCCTTTTGTTGGCTGGCCATTGTAAGAAACAACAGTGGCAGCTCTGAAATAAGAAAAACTTTTCACTCAATTTTCTTCACTAAAATCTCCCAGTATTTTGAGCTTTGAGAGGGGAAACTGCTATAACTGCATATGATCACAGCTCAGAAGAATGTATCTCTGTCTTTATTCTATTTCTGTTTTTTATGACATTTATGACAACAAAATCTGTAATGATAACTTCAATGAGGACTTTAATGGTGACCAATAGAAATCATGCAGAAATTACTTGGTATAAAGTCTCTTTACATGAACTTAGAGTGAACGTTAAGAATGCCTTCTCCTGTAAAGATACTGTTTAGAAGATTTCTAGACACCATGTATATATATATAATGCGGTAAAAGCACAAAAGAGTAGCAGTCGTCTCTTTGGTCTTATTATGGGTGCTGAAAAGCTGTTTTGCCTATCTAGCCACTTTTCAGATTTTAAAAAAGGGCACAAAATGCGAGTAGATCTGTCCATAAAAATCCAAGAGACCTTTAAACTCCAAGAAGAGCTTTTCAGAAGAGTGTGACTTGCTGCCTTATGTTGTTTAGCTATTGTGTGCAGTTGCAGATAGCCTACATGCATATTATATGTTGTAATGTATAAATCAAATAGCTCATTTATGAAGAAATGTCTTATCCCATGATGATAAATGTTACAGATGTCTTGCAATAACATCTGGTAAACACATTCTGCCTGAATAGTACTTTAGATTGCTGTGTTTTGTTCAGTTTAGTGGTGTCACCTGGCTCAGAGCTGGCATATTTGTTTCTTCATGATTTTCATGTCACATGCCGTCTTGGGTGTCAAACTGATGCGTGCTTGTGGACAATGATGCTGGTTTCAGTGCAGGAGAATGTTGACATAAACAGCATCTGCAGGAACTGCTGTAGCGTCTGCTTACTTTCACGCCTCCCTGCAGGGATGTATTTGTTGTGCATCAATATTAAATTAACGACACATTCATATTTCATCAAGCTGTTCTTTTACACCAACCAGAACAGAGTCCAGCAAATGAGTGTTTTATCATTCTATGATTCCAGACCAGCCAGATGAAATATTACATTGCATGTTTTACTGCTGTTTAGCGGATTACTGTAAGGTTGATCCGCTGATGTCACGGAGATAATCCTGCATTTCCGGCCATTATAGAGCAAAACAGCAAAGAAATCATAGAAAAAGGTACAAAAATGTCAATAGAAACTGAGGTTGAGTATAATGTCTGTTTCAACGAGCTTTTAGAGAACCTTTTAGAGGTTTAGCCTGCGTTTTATATGATTTATTTACTTTAAATGCAGGCAGAGATCCTCAAAAACTCAATCTGCTGTAAAAGAGAAAGACAGAAAGACATGTCCCAGTCTCCTCCAGCCCTAAATATACACCCGGCTCCTGTCAGCTTGAAGCAAAAGGGTGCATTAGAGCTTACCACAGCGCTTCCCACACCACCCTCTTTTAAATTACACTGCAGGAATAGAACAAAAATCTCCAGCGCTGCTGTTGTTTACACATTGTCCAGACCTTCTGTCCCACACCCTGCTTTTTCCCCTAACTAATATACACTCTCGGTCAAAGGAACAGTTGCACAAATACGTAGTTGCACCCAGAAGGAATCAGCCGACAGGAATGAAACTTGGTGGGTAGGTTTGACATTATGAGACATACGAATGATTCAAGTTTCACGCTTAGTCACACATGTGACACAAGCAAGAACGAGTCCCACTTTTGTCTTGGTGGAGACGACCAGTGAATCCGTGTGTGGAGAGACCGTGTTCAGCAGCAAGATAAACGGGTTGCTGTTATGTGTCCAGGCCTGGGATCACTCCACCTCCATCCCTACTGCAGGAACTGTGTGAGAATATTGAAGCTGCATGGGATGAATTATCACAAGACACCATTAGGAACCTCTACAACTCCATGCCAAGACATCTGGCATGTTGCATTAGCACATGTTGGCCCAGTGACATACTGAGAGACACTACTTCTGTATGTGTAGCTCAATAAATATTGCCCATATCAGTCTGAATTTGTCATCATTTATTGTTCCTGGTAATTTTTATCTTCCTTCCCAATAGCACTGCAATCTGACACTTCCTTCTGAGTTCAGATATTCTTTTGATATATATTAATACATATACTACTACTGTCATTTCTTTACATTGTCCTCTACAGACATTGCGCCTTGGTAGCCCTGCAAGATGTGAAGACCTATTTGAATGAAGAGGGAGGACAAATTGCAGTAAGATTTTAGCATTATTATACTCCTGAATTACACATAACATGATGCTCTTTTATTCTCAGTACCAGTGCAATAGTGACACAGCGCCTATTGGCTGATGGTGATTCCAATTCTATATTTATTTCTTTAGAGCCTACAAAGATTTTAAGTAATAAGCTGTAGAGGCATTTACTTAACGAGACACTGTGGCCACAATTAAAAAAATACAGCTCCTTTGAGATTTCTCGGCGGCTGGTGGATGCAGAAGGAAGGTGTTATGGCTGGAAAGCCGGTTGGATATCTTGTTCCAACTGAGAATAGGCTGTTGTTGACCTCTGAAGTCAAGTCGTCATTCTGCAGTCAACTTTATGCCCATATTGGAAGCTCTGAGTCTGAACTGGTTTTCACTTTGACAGAAATGAGTGCCATTTGGGAAAATTGTCACTGTCCCGTCCTGTGGTAAAATAAAATGTTCCAAAGCTGATTTGATCTGGTGTGCAGACATTTTTCCTCTGAAGGTTGCCAGACCCTTTGACTCACAAAGTCATAAAAGGGCTAAAAAGACTATTGTTACATGCAAGCTAACACTGCTGCACACTGAATTGACAACATGAAATTGGCAACCTCCACAAAATACCCCACAAAAAAACAGTTAGCTTTGTCAGATTAGAGGATTTGGCAGTTTGCTTAGCCGGTGTTACACATTTTCATGCAGCATCATTTAAGTGTACAGGAGCATTAGCATGTTTATAACATGTATGTTATGGGATGGGAGTCATCAGAGGTCCCACACTATTATAATATCACCATACTTCACAATATGATATTATTGGGATTTTTACAGTACTGTGATATACTGTGTATTGCAATGACATTTATTGCTGTATATTGTGTTTTTTCAAACTGCAGATTTTGTCCCCATAGGAAAATAATTCAGTCAACATCTGTTGCTCTAATAAGATTCTAATAACTTTTCACTCTGTTTATCTCACTTTTTTCATTTTTATTCCAGCAAATAAGGGGTTGTCTCAGCAAACAGATGTGATTGACAAGCAACAATGTCATAAAAACCTAGTATATATAATGAAATATAGATACTTGGTGTCTGTGTATTGATACAATATTGCTGCATATTCATTTTTACCCCACACCTAATATGTAACATTATTCCTATTTTGATAGCTACAATCTCATAATTCATAGGATCCAATGGGGAACAGAACAAAACGTTTTAGCTTTGGGTTTAGTTGTCTGGAAGATGTGTTTGCAGTGGTTTACAAAAATAGGATTCATTTATTTTATAAAGAAAATCTGCGTAGACCTGAAATACCTAATATGGACACGGTGCTGACTACAGAATGACACACGAAAGCAGAATTAAGGTATAAGACTAGAACAACCCTTTAAGATGGCCGTCTGAAAGTACACTGCACAAAGTATTCCACATAGCCAACAACAGGACTTACGACCAGGACAATACTGTATCTCTTACAGTGCAAAGAAGAAATTATAATTCTAGTATGATATTTTCTGTGATATTTCAGTCGAGCTGTGATGCAGTTTGGATTTACATCGCAAATGATGCTCATGAACAAATTTGATGATTGACTTTAATGAATGTTCTTTTGTTGTTGAGGTATTTGATGCTACAAACACAACCAGGGAAAGACGTGATCTCATCCTGAATTTTGTGAAGGAGAACGCATACAAGGTGCTGTACCCATCCATTATCAGGTATTTTAAACATTGGAATTTGGAGTGTGGATTAATTTTTCATGCTTTACTGAGGTCTGCTGTCTTTCCCATGCAGGTGTTTTTCGTGGAGTCAGTCTGTGATGACCCAGACGTTATTGCTGCTAACATTCTGGTAAGTCAAAAACCAGATGATGAAAACAAAGATGCAGCTATTTATGATCTTTTAATCTTTTAACATTTATTTGGATATGTAAAGAACGTGGTGTAACAAAGGCACATTTTTGTCACATGCTGCCGTTTGGAACTGTATGAATATAGTGATATACTTTACACTTCATGTCTTCTTTCATTGCTGATGGAGCTATCCAGTAGTGACTACTTTAATATTAATCTGAACTCTTGTCTGAATGAGGGTGCTCACTCACTCAGAAACTTTCACAGTGTATTCAACAGTAAGGGCAGCCCAGAGCTTCATTTGTAATGTGTTACACTAAATGGCCAAAAGTATGTGGACACCTGACCATGATATCTACATCACATATATTATATGACTTGACTTTTTGCCTTGATAATTGGTCTCCATTTCTGAAATATGATGTGTTCTGGATATTAATGTTATTATAGCTTAATTTTTGATGGTGCACACCTTTCTCATTCATTAAAGAATTTTCTATGGCTTTTTTTCCCCATTCTGGACACATTTAACATTTTATACACTTATATTTATAGCTTTATGCTGTCCTATTAATTATTTGAAAACTGTGAAGATGCACAGAACTGGTATATCAAACACATTTTATATATTTGCTTCAAACCCAGTTGATTAATTTGTTTCAAATAAACTTTTGAACTCCTATAGTATTGCACATTCCTCCATCCTTACTCCAGCGTCTCCTCGTCTTTGTGTACAGGAAGTAAAGGTGTCAAGTCCAGATTACCCAGAAAGTCACAGAGAAAGGGTCATGGATGACTTCTTGAAACGTATTGAGTGCTACAAAGTCACCTACCAGCCACTGGACCCTGAAGACTATGACAAGTAAGACTGTCTGCTGCCATGTAAGATTGCATGATGTCCTGAAGTTGAAAAATGAGTTAGTAGTGAAGTCCTGCTGCATTCAAATTCTATTTGCAGTTATCAGTTTTCAGGTCTTGGCAGATTAGCTTCTAAAGCATTTAACGAGAAAATGATTTCAACAGCTCAGAGTAACTCTGCTTATTCATTTAGCCTTGAACCTTTCTGAAAGTTGGCCATTGTTGCCATTTTATTGTACATTTGATTGTCATTACATACTTATTCAACTGTAATGAGTTAATTAATTTGCGCTAATAAGATACTCAGTATCTGTTTTGGTCTGATACTGGCCAAAATCACTGGATCGGATACCAGAAAGGAAAAACATTAGTTTAAACTGATACGATCCATTATCCTAAACGATCACTTTTAGCCTAAACTTTTGCACAAAGTTGCACCTAAAATTTTATTTTTAATGTTGTGGGCTATGCATTTCTCCCTTTAGAGGAGCATAATATTTGTTTCACAGTTGAGGTATGATGTTATTTAGATGGCTAGGTTAAGTGCATCCAGACAAATGTATTATTAACAGTTTAGTTGTTTAAGAGAAGGAAAAGATGGTATCGGATTGGTATAGGTATCGGCAGATACTCATGGTTACACTATCAGTATGAAAGATCCACTGAAGCTGATCTGAGATGGACTGATACAGAGTGGAAATGTGTGCTGTGGTTGGAGTCCACCTTTCCAAATGTTTTTGCAAATATTGGAAATATGTCTTCCAGGCCAAGAGGAAAAGGACAATCCAGCTTGTTTCCAATGCAGAGTTCTACAAACAAACTGGTCATAGTTGGTTACAGGGGTACATCTGTAGGCCTTCTAGACAACATCTTTTTCAGGGACGTCTCTGCTTAATTTAGCAAGACAATGACACACTCTCTGCACATGTTACAGCATGAGAGGCACCATGAAGTGCAATATACAACAGTGGACATTGTTAAAAGGAAATGGGATGTAACACAGTGATATGCCTCTGTCCCAACTTTTGAACAGCATGTTGCAGGCATTGCATTGGGAATAACCATATAAAAGGATTTGGAAATCGTCTTTTCTCTTTCAGAGACCTGTCCTTCATTCAAGTGATGAACGTGGGGCGTCGTTTCCTGGTGAACCGTGTGCAGGACTATATCCAGAGCAAGATTGTCTACTACCTCATGAACATCCATGTGCATTCGCACTCCATCTACCTGTGCCGACACGGAGAGAGCGACCACAACATGCAGGGCCGCATCGGCGGTGACTCAGAGCTTTCTCCCCGAGGAAAACAGGTCTGCACCAGAAAATCAGGCTGTTGTGTATGAGGAAGTAGCTTATCAGATTAGTGGCTAAGTATGCAACTAGGCCTCCGCTCAAGAGAACGGTGAATTTTTCACTTTTAATTTAGGCAGGGTTAATTAAGGTTGCAGTGCGGCGTTCTGCATAACTGCATAATTGCAGGATTTGAAAATGCAGATGCTCTCAGCAAGTGGAGATGTTTCTGTCCTGTGCACTCTTTGTCATGTCTTAAAATAGGCTATATGCTAGCACATAAAAAAACACTCCCCAGCTGCATGTTCAGTAACACAGAGAACATAATTAGTCCTGTCTAATGGGATTTAGTGCAGCAGGTTGTTGTATTCATAGTTTTTCATGGAATTTTTTAAAGATGTGTTTCTGAATTTCTTTGTTCAAACTTATCATATGTCAGGAAAGACATATTGTGACATATAGCGCATTGTAAAAACAGTTTCAGGTGACAATTATTGCCCCTGCATTAGATATTAGCAATGGCTTTCTTATAAATCTTTGACATAATCAAATTTCTCACTCATATAATTTATATATATATATATATATATATATATATATATATATATATATATATACAGTATTATATATTATATACACTCAATTTTTTTTTTTAATGCAATATTATCAATATTTTACTGCGGATCCACTGGTAACTCTTTATTAAAACATGTATGCTAATTATCATCTTATTTATTGTGATTGAGAAATTTAGCTAAAATATTTATCATATCATATAATTTTATTTATCCTAAAATTGTAATTGTATAATTTTTATATATATTATATCATTTTTGGTCCAGTTTGCAGCAGCTCTGCGTGAGTTTATTGAGGAGCATAACTTGTCAGATCTGAAGGTGTGGACCAGCCAGCTGAGGAGAACTATCCAAACGGCAGAAGCTCTGGGAGTGCCCTACGAACAGTGGAAGATACTGAATGAAATAGATGCTGTAAGTACTGCCACATCAGCCTCCTTCAGCAGTGTTATCTTCAGTTTAGTGGTGGGTGATATACCAGTTTATGCGTTACACTGGAAGAGTCTTCTTAGGATATGAGTTTTGTCATAAGCACTACATGTACATAAGCACTACATGTACATAAGCGCTACATGTACAAGTAACCACAAGGAAGGTGTTTTGCACTGTTCGGATGTTGTGTTAAGGTTGGCTGAACAGGTCAATCAGGGATGCAGAACGTGAAAATGATCCCGTACCTTCTGCTGTGTAGTTCTATGCAGCATGAGGTAATGTTGTTTTAGTTCATTAGGAATGGCCTTAATGGTTAGCCCTTAGCCTAGCATAGACACCAGCTCACCTGATGGGCTTCTATTTCCTCTTACACGGTGCCGCCTCCCTCAGTCAGCTGCATTAAATGATGCTGATGCTGATTTTGTGGCCTGGTCGTGGTCCTTACTGATAGTGCGAATGGCTTGTAAAATTTTCCAACTTTTCTGTGTGTCAGACAGTCATAGATGTAGACGGTTATCTTGGAGACACATGTGAAGCAAATGACTTGACATGAAACGACATTTCACACTGCTGTTAACAGGCGCTGCACAATTACACTTAGGCTCTTGTTAGGATTATGATTACGATTCAATACATAAAAGTCCCTATGGGAGCGATTTCCACAGCAATGGGAACAGACAACAAAACTGCAATATAGAGTGGAATACACCAAGTCTTTTATTTTATGAGTGTACATCAGAAAATTTAATTTTGACCAAAACGTTAGTCCATATTTTAGTAAATGTTATTGTAATCTATTATTATTGATTTTAACTTTTTTTTTACATTTTCAATTAAACTATTTGATTATGTCCCTGTGAATATCTAATTATTCAGTGTCAGTCACTAGGAGGTCTTGAAATTCTTGTCTGTATTTCCTTTACTGCACTGGGATATCTATCAGTAACTACCAGCAGCTGGTTTAAAGTGGACCTGTGAGGTTCCTGATGGGTACCAGGTAAAGGGGGAGCATTACCCTGCATTTCCGGGTTTATTATCAGTTTTTTAAAACCCTAAATTTCATAGCACTGAGCTATATATTTGACCTCCTCCGCCTCCATTTTACCTCTTGATCCCTGTGATCTTCCAATCACCTGTTTTTAGCTGGACCATGCTCTCGAAGAGGATTTGAAGGCGGCTGGGCTTTTTTTCTTTTGCTGCTCAAAAACTCCTTTAAGTCACATTTAAAAGCTTAGTAATTGCCTATGTATCGGTTTGCGTGCCCCATCATCAGAAGCTCCCGTCCTTTGTTTTTTGTTTTCCTATTTTGACTTGTTTTTTATCTGTATGTTATTTTCCTGGTTGAGCCTGTTGTGTTTTGATCAGTGCATCACAATTCAATTCATTTCAGCACCTAATTATTGTCTTATGTCTTTTTTTTTTTTATTTCAGGGTGTTTGTGAGGAGATGACCTATGACATGATCCAAAGCGCATTTCCAGAAGAGTTTGCTCTGAGGGACCAGGACAAGTATCATTACAGATACCCTGGAGGAGAGGTGTCTGTCTGCTCTCATCACTTCATTACTTTCGCTCTGTGGACACTTTAAAGAGATACACAACATTAACCTTTCAAGTTGAACTCAGAATCTCATTGTCCGAACTGTCTCGTCCTGTAGTCCTATCAGGACCTGGTCCAGCGTCTGGAGCCGGTTATTATGGAGCTGGAGAGACAGGGCAACGTGCTCGTTATCTGCCACCAGGCCGTCATGAGATGTCTCCTAGCTTACTTCCTTGATAAGAGTGCAGGTGTTTATTGCTTTAACACATACACATTCTTACTACATTTATGGTAGTTTTGTTACATTATTCTTTTTCATATTTCTCTTTTTTTTGTCCCTTTAGATGATCTTCCCTACTTAAAGTGTCCACTCCACACTGTTCTGAAGCTCACTCCTGTTGCCTATGGTAGGACCAGCAATTATTTAATTTAGTATTTAATATGCTAATTTTTATTCATTTAGTTTAATTATTATTGTATTCCTAAGATTATGAAAGCACTTTTAAATTCAATGTATACTATGTAAAATCTATTATATAATTTTATCATGCATATTTTATATATACACTCGTCACTGAAAAAAATAGTTGCACCCAGAAGGGATCATAGGCAGGAATGAAACTTGGTGGACTTGGCTGCACATGTGACGTAAACCAGGACAGGCCTTATCGCTGTACCTGACTGACTATATAAGGTCGTCCTGTTGCATGCTTTCCATTCTGACTCGTGCTGTTGTGTCCTTTGCGCGTGAAATGTGCCTCGGAGATTGAAAGCAATTTGAGCAGGTGGAGGATTTGGAGAGGGGTCGCATTGTAAGGCTCCGGGAAGCAGGATGGTAGTATCAATGTATTGCCCACCATACCAGTCGCGCGGATTCTACCATAGCCCGCTGTTGGCGGCAGTGGATAGAAGAAGGCATGCACTGTCATGCACGGAGTGACCCAACAGCAACGATTGCGGACATTCAGCAAGCAGTGATGCCCTCCATCAGTCATCCTGTTTAGTGCTAGCACCACTGGCAGATGGCTGCAGGACGCAGGACTACATGCATGCAGACTGTTACGATGACTGCCCTTAAACACCACGTCAAGAAAATTCAAGCTGCATGGGATGGATTATCACAGGACACCATTAGGATCCTCTACAACTCCATGCCGAGACGTCTGGCATGTTGTGTCAGCAAACATAGCGACCCAACGCCATACTCAGAGACATTACTTAAATATTGCCCATATCAGTCTAAATTTATCATCATTTATTGTTCCTGGTA
The DNA here is from genome assembly GCA_034552555.1 of Semaprochilodus insignis. Classification (NCBI taxonomy): domain Eukaryota; kingdom Metazoa; phylum Chordata; class Actinopteri; order Characiformes; family Prochilodontidae; genus Semaprochilodus; species Semaprochilodus insignis. Next base: position 22,621,323 of record CM067494.1, read on the forward strand.
AACTTTATCTTCCTTCCCAGTAGCACTGCAAGTTCCTTCTGTGTGAAACTGTTCTTTTGATGATGAGTATATATTATGTAAATTTATCATATACATGTTATATATATTATATAAAATTACATAAAATGTATTTTAGTAACTGTAATATATACATACAAACTATTAGAACACCAATATATATTGATTGTTATTTATTTTCATTTGTAAATGTAACATTAATTGTCAATTCATCCTTAGTAATTAGTAATTATTCATTGTAGGAAAACAGTATACTATTATACACTGATCATGAATTTATATTCTTTATTTAAAATTTGTTTACAATGAAATACTGAAATCTGACCTTACAGAGTGAACCTGCAGTATGACATACTATGTTCAGCTTTCCAGCCTCAAGCTTAAAAATGGATGTGCTGAACTTTATGAAAAATAAGCACACTTAAATTGCAGTTGAAATATTGATCAGAAAAAAATCACAATGTGATATTTTCCCCAAATCGTTATGCCCTGCCATGCAGTCAAACTGGTCCAAAAGGTGAGTAAGCAGCGACAACCAGGCAATAAGTATCTAGTTTATTGTTCCCATTTCTCTCTGGTCCAGGTTGTAAAGTGGAGCTGTTTTACCTGAATGTGGAGGCAGTGAACACACACCGTGACAGACCACTCGTAAGTCAGCCTCTGCTTGGCTGTTTCAGCACTACTCCGTCCAGTACATTACAGTAACTGCATTAGCCTTGTGTAATTCGGACTGGTTGATAGTCTTGAAAGTATAGGGTGTAATCACTTCTGATCTATTATGATTCCACACTGATCTGTTAGAAGGCTTGTTTGGAGCTTCACAACAAGCATGCGTGCTGTCTCTCCCTGGCCCGGATTGTTTCAGCATTTTACTTTGAATGGCATTGTCATCACAGCACTGCTCTGTTTGTGGCATCTCTCAGAGCCCTGTTCTTTAATGAAACGAGCGCTCGTCTCGTTTGATTAAAGCAGATCGTTTTAGTTTCAGTTTGCTCCTTTCCCCTCATTAAAGTGTGAGGTCAGCCTTTGTTGATCCTTTTGTTGATAATTGCTAAGTTCTGTGTTTTTCAGTGGTAGCCCACATGGAATGTATCTCTCCAATGTTTTCCTCTCATATTTTGACTCCTCGTCTCATGATTTGTGTACTCTTGACATCTCCTGGATATCTTAACATGGATATAGCCTTGACATCTCAGGCATAGTTCTGGTACCTTTTTTTCTTGGTCCTTTATAGAACAGTGCCAACCTGCACTGAGACCACTAGTTATAATGGTTTGTGAATAGGTGTAGTTTAATGCCTGTTGGTTTTTGTCACTGCGACTTTGTGTGAATTTTTAGGGAGGATGAGACCTGTTGACTGGTGGGAGTATCTCTTTCTCTCTTTCCTTCTTTCTTTCTTTCTTTCTGTCTTTGTCTCATTCTTGACCAGGTGTATGACGCATTTTGCACCAGGTTTTGCTGTAAATAGGATGAGTGCCCAAAAACAGATAGGTGTTATATTGTGTACATTATATCGTATATGCAATCCATGCAGCATGCATTGCAACATTCCCTCCTTCATACATGTGTACTGGAATATTTATATTCCATTCTCTGAACAGTGGACTTCCTTTAACAATGGCACAGTTAGACAGAGCTAGACTGAGGCACAGACTGCAAATACATACTGAAAGAATATTTACCATCAGGATATCACAGTATCAACCCTTAGAGGTTTCCAGAGTTGCCCTGTTGACTCCTATAACACTGTTCCAGTAATAATAGTAATAATAGCATAATTATAGAGCGTGTTTCGGGCATGTAGTAGCAGTGGCATTTTAGCACACAAAGCCTGTCCATGTTTCCTATAATTCATGAAGGGTATTCACAAGAGGCCAGTCAAAAGTTGGAACTTAAACAGAAATACGCAGTGGAAGTATGTAGGTGATAATCCATTTAGAGCCTTAAACACAAATAAAAGACCATTCGAATCTACACTGAAAGAAGCTACATAGCCAGCATAGTTATTTCAAAACAGGGGAGATGTGCATGCTCTTTTTGTGTTTATGCTGCATTTTGTTCACATTAAGGAACATAATGTTTTCTTGGGAACTGCACTAAAAAGAGCATTAATTCTAATAATAATCTAACAATGGCTCAGGAAGACATAATTGCCTGACTTTGTTGAGTATTGATAACAGAATTGATGACAGAATGCAACCTTGGTAACTTTATTTAAATAAGAAACAAAACAGCCTAGAGTCTAAAATGATGCCATGGTTTAGCAAAGGGGCTGAGCTCCCATAAATCGCTGATTTAGTATGAAGGGTTTTATCTGTGCTTCATTCTGATAAAGTTACAAACAGTTCGGTGATGTCTACCTGAAACAGCTATGAAAATCTTTGTCATGTTAGTCTGGTAGTAGCATGTACACTGACTGACAATAGCAGTGGTCCTAATACCGAACCTTGTGGGACCCCACAGGAAACACTAGTTTATTTACATGTATGATTTCCCAACATAACCAGAAGCAGCCTGTTTGTCAATTATGATTTATACCATTCCGAAGCTGTGTCTGAAATACCAACCCAGTTTTCAATATATTGGATCAAGATCTTCCCATTGACTTTACTGAAAGCTGCTCTGCAGTTAAGTAAAATACGAATGGGTGTGTCTGCACTATGATTACAAGGACCAACCTACCAGACATTTCTCTAGTAACTCTCTAGTTTCTGTCTTGTGAACAATCTTCATTAAACACTGCTGTCTGTTCACCGCAGAATTGTGCTTTGCTCTGTTACACTGAGCCTTTTAACCCTAGCATAGCACATAGGTTTGTGGGATTAGATACAGTGGTTAATTTCACGTGTACTGCGAGCGCATATTGTGACAGCATCATGTCATATGTCATGCTGCACCTTCGCAGATACCTACATCTGGCCATCTCTCGTTCTCCGTCTCTTTCTCTTTCTCTCTATGTAACACTCACATTTTCTCACATCTCAAACCAGGGTAAGGCTCGGATGGGCCCGGCCCCTCTGCTGCTGCGGCGGAATAGTTACACCCCTTTGTCCAGTCACGACCAGGTCAAACGGCCGCGTCTGTACAGCGCAGGGAACCGGCCCTGGCTTCCTCTGGTGCCGTCCCCCTCCGCCTTGCACTTTCCCAACACACCTGAGGGGGCACTGCTGCAAAGCCAAGTTAGTGTCTGAGGTTGCCTTACTGTTGTCGGCAAACTAACCCAACCAATCGGTTCTCTTCTAATTCCCTCTTACCTCCTCCTCATGTCTCACACCACCCTAGGTCTGCTGACCAGTCCTTGCACCTGCTGTCCTGTGGTGTTGGTTATGCTATCGGCATGATCTAGCTACCATGATTCTCTTGGTGTGGTTGATTGGACTCTCTCGTCATGTGTCCCTCCCCTGTTGTCCTCGTGCATTGCATGTTCTTTTGCTCTCACAATGTGTTACTTGTGTTTGTGCGTGTTGAACTGTGCTCTCGCTGACCCCTACAGACCCCATGCACACACTCGCAAGTCATGGATTACAAGCTAATTCACCAGCGCTGTAGCACGGATTAATTGCAAAATTAAAGCGTACAGTAGCTTTAAACCAGTAGTTTGGCCAAAAATCCTGTTTACACAGTTCCCCCCTTTCTCCAAATGTAGTTAGTCAGCTTTAGTTTTAACTGAAGCTACTAACAAGTACTGGAAACTTATAACCAGCAGGTTAGCACTGTGCAAACTGTATACCTAACCACTACTCTCAAACTGTGGCAAGTTGTTAGATAATCATAGATAGATTGTAAACTTGCTTATGTGGTTTCTATCTATGAAACTGGACAAATACAGGCTTCAAGATGGCACTTCTGTTTTTAGTTATGTGGCATAGATTTATAGGCCAGCTTACTGGTGGATATAAACTTCGTCAGTTAGCTTTTTAGCTCCAGGCAAGGATGGCAGAAGTAGACCTCAGACTCCAGACACATGTAGGCTGATTAGGGTAAAGGGGGAAGTCATGTAAATGTGATTTCACAGAGCTATTAGTTCAGTAGTCTCTTTATTACTGCTATTCTCAGTGCCAGTCCAGTACATTTTATAACTTCTGTTCCCTAGCATACCTTCCTCAGTTCATGAAGGGCTTGATAATTGCCTGGTCTGTTCAATCCAGCATGTTAGATAGGAGAAAATAGAAAAATCTGCATTGTATTTATTCCTTTTTTTCTGCTTTTAAATACTAGTATTGGTTAATACAATAATATTGGTTTAATTTTCTATGCAATTATAAAAGCAGAATAAAAACAATTGCTATCAGGTTGCGTTTCCCTTAGTTCTTTAAGTATTTAATGATTGATTAAAGCTAGGGTACGCTGCTTAGTCCTGTCAGTGGGCATTGTTTTTGCTGATATTTGGTACTTAGCACTGCCCAATTTTGTTAATTAAAGGAGGAGATGCTCAAAGCTTCTCTACAGCTTGGATCCAGCACCTTTGTCACATGAAATCTCGGCTGCGTCTCAATTGTGTGCTACATACTAATACTACACAGTATACGCTTTATATTAATCTAGTATGAGTTTGGCAGGCAAGTACACAAATATCGTTTCTTACTAATAGGAACACCTGGTATTTCTTACGTCATACCAGGCTGGACTCTGAAGCTGCTTCGGAGGAGGTTTATATATAAACACATTATTTACTTGAATACATTTATGTTTACGGGCTGTTGTGACAGATTTGGGTTGAACTCTTTTAGACGTGAGAAGCTCATGCCTTTCTGTTTTCTGTTGCACTATGGGACAGTAGTGCCCATCATTACCGTACTCAATCAAAATCAACTGGTTCTAAGTGTGCATTGTGGACTTTTTATACTCAACTTTGACATGTGTAACTGTACTATGTACTACATATACTGAAACCTAGTTAGTGTTAGTATTAAGTGTGCAACTGGGAACCACCCTATATGTGATGATCTGTAAGTATGTTTCAAAAGCTAAAACCAATGCAGTTGTGGGGCACTGCACGCCAGAGAGAACCTTTGTTGCTTAGGGGTCTTGTTAGCACAGTTAAACCCCAGATTCATAAAAATGCCTGAATATGAGAATACTCATTATTCTCATAACTGAGCACTGGAGAAGCTCATTAATGAAATTTAATGGTGTTATGTTATACAATGTTGGCTGTCCCTTGGTGCGTTGATTTTCATACCCTGGGTTTAAAGGATTTTCTCCTCACCTGTGTCAAGTAATCATGATGTTGTGATGTTTATGTTTGTAATACCATATACGTGCTCAATGTCCTGTTTTAGTGTTTAGTTGTGCAGAAACAGTAGTAGTGCATATACATTGGCCTTGTGTTAATCTGAGCTGATTGTTTTGCCTGGCCATGTGACTACAGCACCTCCGTTTTCCTCGCATTTTCTGTCTCCCTCTCTTTCTCTCTCTCTCTCTCTCTCTCTCTCTCTCTCTCTCTCTCTGTCTCTCTCCCTCTCTCTCTCTCTCTCTCTCTTTCTCTCTCTCTCTCTACATGTCTCCCTTTCTCTTTCTTCACAGCCCCGCGTAGCAGGCAGTTGTCTGTGAGTATATTCCATTGATGGATGGCTTTATATATGCCATGTCTCCTTTTTTGGCTCTATCATTGATCATAACCCTTGTATGATTTCCTGTATGTGCAAAGGCTTCACTGGAGCTGTCTCCTTCTTCTGTAGTGGAACTACAAAAATTAATATATTTTGCATTTTTACTTGAAAGTTCATTTTGAAATGGTATGTGGATTTAAAGTAATAGTCTGTTCTGTTCCCCCGCATTTCCCTCCTGCCAGCTGTTCATTTGGTAAATTCAGCCACAGAGTTACAGCACAGTCCATAAGCGACAGCCTTGTCGTGATTAAATGATGTGCAAACAGAAACCAAAGGTGACAGTTTTATATACAATTAAATCGCCTTGAAGATTCATTGGTTTAATAAGATTAATTGGTTGAGGTTAATGTCTTAAATGCTGTGATTATAAAGGATTTAAATATTGACGTTATGCACATCAACGCCGGGGGGGGGACGTGGCTCTCTCAGGGTCTAATGATATCTGTGAAATAAAAAAATTCATATTTGTAATTTGAGTTAATATATATGTAATAGAATCATAAAGCCTATGGTTTTTAAACTCTGTGAGTTCTATAGTAGCACTGTTTCATTGGCAACTTTTGGTTGGAAATGAAAGGGTTACATTTTTTTAAAAAAAACAGAAAATTAAAATTATCCCGTCAGATTTTTTTTTACTACACTGTCTTGAAAGATACAGCGGGGCGAGCTCTCTCATTGGCTGAACTGAAGGTCTTAAGTGTCAGATTAACCACCAATATAATTAGAAACTGAATCACCCAATCACATTTTGACTTACAAAGAGTAGGACCAATTTCATGAGAATAAAAGACCCTATTTAAACCTGGTCGCTTTGTGTCACCTTCATATCTGGATTGCAATCTGATCAGATTTTAGCCACATGCATTTACACCTGGTAGTCAAATGCGTTTCCTGTTACTCGGACAGAAACCTGATTGCTGGGTGGGATGAAATATGTAAATCCACTCATAGCGTTGCAACCAATAACCAACGGTTTATCCGTTCTGCCTTACTGTCTGCAGTTTGTTTTGCACAGTAGCGTCTGTCCATATTTCTATTAAGCATTTAAGTTTGTCCGGTCTCAAATCGTGTCCTCCGTGATTAGCTTCCTCACGGACACGGATCTCGTGCCTAATGATGTACTGTGTAGGGAGTAGTTTGGGTTGTACTGTGAGGGACCCCTCAGACCACCTCCTGAAGTGGGTTGAGTGATCTGATTTGAATCTGTTTTTAAATGGATCTTGGGTGCGTTTACCCTTCATTTTAGTAGCTTGGACTTATTCAGATATAATCAACACACTTGAAGTGACCAGGGTCAAACAGGGTCACAAGTCACAACAGGCCTTCTGGAAATCCTGAATAATTACTGTCTGTAAATACAAGCGCTAGCTTCACAAGGTTTAAGGGAGATGTTAGAAATGCACTGTCAAACTGCAATATGCAAGGTAAGATATATCTTGGTATGTTTGTTGTAAGTGTTGTAAAAATGGAATGTAAAATGTCTGTTATTAATCTTGAGCGGCCAGAAAATGTTCAAAACAACATATACGATTAGAACAGTGAGTGAGGTGCTAGCAGAAATTAGCAGGTTTTTGTGTGTGTTTTAACATTAATGGCCTAAACTGAAGCCCCTGTGCTAAAAATCACAGCATTCATTCCTTCATTTCAGATCCTGTGTACCAAAACAACCAAATGTAACTTATGGACTGCACTGTATTACCTATGAGCTAGTTGATTTAAAAGCCAAGTTTGATTTAAAAGCATGAAATGGCTAATTTTACTGCTTAATGAATTGCTTTTGCTGTATATGAACGAATCGAAATAGACATTTTTCATAGACATTTAATGAGAAGTTTACATGCACTGTATAATGTAACATTATTTATATTGCAAAATAATCAATTTTAAGTGAATTATGCGCACAAGCCAATTTCCTGATGCTCTGTGTACTGTATCTGTGGTTTTAAGGATTGTTTTGTATTCATGGTCAGAGTTTGCTGCTGTTTGTGTCTGTGATTTTGTTTTTAGGAATCCTTGTGTGAAGGAATCGACTTTGACAGCTCCGAAGAAGCTGCTGACTGCTTCCGCTTCTGAATAACACAGGACGCTGTTAACAGCCCAGATGACGCACAACTCTAACTACCAGTCTTCATAGCCCTGCCTGCGCCACTGATGACTTAACTACGTTTCCCATCAGCCCACGGCACACAAAGTCCAGTAATGCAGCATATTTGCATGTGCCCTTTAAGGTGTTACATACATATTTAGTCACACATACAATAAGAAGCCAGGCTTTAATGATAACGTGGGATGCCTTAATGTAAAAGACCACACGAGAGATGCCCTGTTTCCACAACTGAATGTATTGTTTTTAATGTCAGTAAATGGGTCAAAGGCCACATTTGAATCCTAATATCCAGAATACCCTGTTATTGATCACCACAAGGTTACAAACATGGTGAATATTAGGGCCTGACTGATATCAGTGTGATAATAAGCTTCCATGGATTTATAAACTGGTATGACCTGGTAAACTTGAACATAAAATGTCATTACGAAGAAAATAAAAAACATCTCAGATACATTTAAGCCAAAACTTTATCCTTAGGAAAATCAACTAAAGATGTAATTCTGAAAGTCAGATCACTGGTGATACCATAGCTGTCCATGACTCCATTGTCCTTGCTCCATCAGGGTGGGCAGGGTGGGCTTTCCTCTTCCTTTGGTTGTCTGTTAACTCATGTGAAAGAACTTTGCAGTTGCAATTGTCATTTCCTCCAAGTGCATTGAGCTGGATAGCTTAAAGGCAGTTCGGAATGATGCTTTGACTTGCCCTCCCTGCTTGGCACCTAAAAGTCGTGGGCTGGAGGTTAGGGAACCAGCCTTCTAACCGCAGTGTTGCCTGTTCATTTCCCTGAACCAACAGTAATGACTGAAGTGCCCTTGAGCAAGGCACCTAACCACCACCTGCTCCCCAGGTGCCGTGGATAGGGCTGCCCACCGCTCTGAGCAAGTGTGCTCACTGCCCCCTAGTGTGTGTGTATGTGGGTGTTTCCCTTCACGGATGGGTTACATGCGGAAGACAAATTCCTCTGTGTGCAAACACAAATGGCACAAATGGTACATCTTTAGTTGGTTTTCTAAATGATTACATCCTCTACAGAGAACACACCTAAAGGAGCAGTTAATAAGTTGACACAACCTGTCGAATTCATACGCCAAACAAATGGAAAGCAACACCAGTGTTAACACTTCCTTTAATTGACTATCTGTCCTTAAATGATCTAAGCAGGAGCAGAACCTTCTACGTCTTCATCCTCCCATGTTGGGCTGATGGCAGACTCAATGCTACCATGACTATTTGTTTGCAGAGTTTAGCATATTGGGGACAAAATAACATGAAATAAGAAATGTGCCAGAGCTATTTGGTTCATTCTTTTTACCAATATGTTCAATTCAGCAAATCAGCAGTGTGTTTGTGAATTCAAACATGCAGATGTGTGTTCTCTGTAGAACGTGTTTGCTTATTTTGTATTTGCTAATATGTAAATTTTACATACTACTGAGTTAAAAACAAATTACTGTTTACAGCTAATTTACAGCCAAAAAAATCTTAACAGTACATGGAAACTCCGCCCCTTATGCCTATTTTTTTTATATATTATTTTAGATTTTGTGGGTTTAAGAATGTGAGAATTAAGAACTTGCAATCATATTAGACAATGTAATACATGGTTATATCAGTCGGTATAGCTCTGTTTAACCACTGGAAGTGCTTTCATTTTTGACCATATAAAATATATAGATTTATTGTATCAGTAAATGGTACCTGTACCTCTGACAAAATCTTCTCAGCAATTAGGTCCTTGCATGCAGTCGTGTGTCAACATTTTGAACACATCTGGTCTTTCAATTCTAAGTGAAAATAAGTTAACACTTCCTCCTACAGGGAACAAACTTAAATTTTAACTTAAACTTAAATTTTTAGTGCTCAGTATCTGCTGCGCTGTGTAAGTAATAAATAATACATAATAAATAAAATCACCATTACTCTGATATGTCAATTGGCAAATATGACGACAATTCATTGTGCATAGTTACCCATTCCACCATGGAGGTTTTCAAATCCCCGGACTTTCATTTCAATTCACTGTAATTATAAATCAAGACATGCACAAACACAACCACACACATACATGCACACGCATATATACCCACAATATAATGACCTCTGAGGACAAACATTCGACACACCCCCATTTAAATATGATCCTTTACAAACCAAATAGCATTTGTCCAGTTATTAATGGTATTTGGAGTAGCATTATGGAGGTTAGCTGTAGACCCTTCCAGAATCATAATGTCCAGAATATATTGTAGCCATATTTCCCCTAACAACATAATATTTCCTCAATAAAATATTGTTCCCAAAATATTATTTTCATAGAATAGGTTTTATAGAGGGTGTCAAGCCCTGAAATCTAAAGCCCCAAGTGTAGCTTTAACATAATGGGGAAAAAAATTATATAAAATATGCCAAAACTTTTGCACAGCCCACATTTTATGTTTTTTTCCCCATGTTTTCAATTCTGTAAGTGTCTGTGCATTAAATTGTGCAGAACCGTGTCCTCTGTAGAGGATGTGTACTTATTTCCAACAAAACATTGACCAGGGACACGATCGCTTACGTGTGACTGTATATGGAGAAAGTCATATTCATTGGCACTTGATATCCAGTAGGCAAGAACAGACCTTTGACCAAAGATGCGCTACAGTTTAAATTGAATGGCTTGGAAATCACAGGGCTTGAAAGGAGACTTTTAACTTCTAGAGATTTATTTTGTATAGTCCAAATGAGAAAACACGCACAGATTGTTTAATTGAGTGTTAATGTTATCCTGTATACTGTATTGATGTTTTCCCTAAAATGTTGATGTTTTGTGTTACTAAAGATCTTCTCCTTAAATTTAGGATGGGATGATTTGAGATTGTATGCGTTGTAAGTTATTTGATCTGTGTTATGTATTCAGTATGACATCATGACGGTATATCAGCAAAACTGTACGCCCATTACATGCATCATGTAGATTCAGCCTTGTATACAGATCTTTATATTGCATTTATTAATTATATGGAATGTAGTCTGTTATTAATCACTAGTTGAACACTGCAAATGCTATGATGAATCGTGTCTCTCTGATTGATGTAACTGGGCTGCATGTGCATCTTCCCAAATATGACCTTCTGGATAGATCTTAGAATGGCTCTTTGCCTTGGGGCAGACAGGACAGTGTCCAGTGCCAGAATTCAGGGGGCTGGCGCATTGTTCTTATCCTACAATATCCAGCCAGGCTTTTGTTGTTCAAAAGAAGTTATTCATGTGCCATTAACAAACGTAGTGGAGCATGCTCTGATCATGAATGTCAGTTCACTGAGAATATATATGTGGATGACTCTGCATTAAAAACTGCTTTGTTACTTCTAAACTTCTTTTTCCATGCATTTGACTCATATGTTGCGGTGTATTAATACTGCTCTGTAAATTAAACTGTCTATGAAGCTGGTTTAAGAGCACTGAATTTCATTATACTCATATGTGTGTGTGTTGTTGATATGTGTTTGGCCACCAGGGGGCGCGACAAGACTGGGAAAAGGCAAGAGCGCTGTAAAGCAAGGCTTTTTGGTGAAGTATGCATCCTACTATAGTCCACATTACAGCCTTAAACCTTATCTGACAAGTACTATAAGGGAGCAACTTGAAAAGCATTGCTTAGTTCAGCTTACACACCTTCTGACTTGAATGTGAATCATAGTTCATGTCCGAAAACAGTGTTTAACATTGTCTTTGATTTTGCCCTGGAGCTGTGAGGATGGCTTAGCATGTTTAAAGGGCGTGCATCATTAAAACAGATCCACTTTTCCTCACTTTTTGTCATTAAAGGAACAATATGTAAAATGGTGCAATCAATATGTAAGAATATAAGTTCAAAATTATGAACAGAATGTGAAGAAATAACAGTTTTAATGATATGTCTTAGGTTTTTATGTGTTGTGATGATTCAGACATATATGCACTGAAGTTAGCAGGCTAACCAGCTAGCCCCCACCCATCCTGTAGGTAATGCTACTTTGTAATGTACTTTATGAGGTGAGAGTGACTCACTCTAGCATGGAGTCAAATCAGTCAGATCAGTATTCTAATCTCTTGTCACTCACGTTGAAGGTGCAACTCCAGGTTAGATCATTTAAGGACAGGCAGCCAATGAATGAAAGAGTAAACACAACGATGGCTGAAGCTCTTGGCAAGCAACCATTATAACAGCCACAGCCCGCTACCACCAAGAATCCAAGTTCCTCAGCAAACAAAAGAAATGGTATAATTAGAAGCAGAACAAGAGTTAACATTAGTGCTGCTTTTCACCACTGGAGATCCTCTTGGTGAACTCATAACATTTCTTCTAGACTGGTGAGAATGAACAGGGAGGAAGGGCTGTACATTTCTTTGCTTCTTATGAGGTGGACACCACAACTTCCTGTTAATATGTTGCCACCTATTTGTTTTAGGTTGCAGCAACTTACAAATCGCTCCTTTAATGCATCTGACATAAAACAGTATAGACTCTTAGGAAGATTTAAGTGTCAAAATGACCTCAAAATGGACAAAAGCAGCCTTTATGACAGCTTGTTGTAATAAGCCTTTATAAAAGGTTATGTAGGTTTAGTTCAGTTATTGTGAAAGGCTCATGTGGGCCTCCCGAAAGCTGTGCTGCCAGTGTGTATTTGTATTCCACAGGCTGCTGTGCTCTTTCTTTCATTGCTCTAACACTACTGTTAGAGATATCAGTATCTGACAGGCTGAGGAGATTTGAGAATGTGCACCTGGAGGCTGCAGGTAACAGTGAATTCTCACACACGCACACGCTCCCTGGGTTGCGTAAGCCTGCTGAGGAGAAACAAGAACAAAACCAGAGGCATTAACTCCTGAGTCAGTGTAGGCAGGTG
>CM067494.1:22648894-22690127 GCA_034552555.1 Semaprochilodus insignis
CACACACACACATCAGAAGCCCAGCCATCAGGCCCCACACCTGGGCCTGTTTGCAGAGGAAGAGGGCCGGGCGGGCGGGCGGGCGGCCCTCCATGCGCCTGTCGACTGGCTCCACGATGTCTGGCCAGCTGTGAGCCTGGCCTGCCCCGAGCCCTCACAGAGGGGGCTGCACTCACAGCTGGGGCAGGCATGCGTCCAGTGAGAGAGAGAGAGAGAGAGAGGGAAAACAATATAGCAAGTAAGAGAGAGAGAGAAGCAAAAGGAAAGCAAGACTTCTAGGGGAAAAAGAAGCAGAAAGTTATTTCAAGATTTAAATGCCGTTTCTGTTACATACTCTTATGCATGTTTTCCCTATAAGGACTGTTGTATATGTATCAGGCTGACTTTGGATAGTAATAAAAATAATTTTCACATGTATACATTGGACATTCTGAAAAATGTGTGAGATAATTAAAGTGGAATTAAAAGTGTTTTTTATAGACTGTGGATTGTTTTTGTACGGTTAGAGGGATTTAATAAACATATGGATTCTCAGACATCTCTATAGCGAGTCTGTAAAAGACTTTTTTTGCAGCCCAGTCATCATCACTTAGCTTTCAACCAAATCATAACTCATGCGCATGAAGAATTTCTCTGGGGAATTATTGTTATTATTTTCTAATCTATGCGATTTTGGATGTGGGTTTTCTTGGAGGTAAAGTTTACTGTACCAGAATGAATCTTAAATCATAGCCAGATCCCTTGCGATTGCTCATGCGGTACATACTGTGATTGGCCAATAAAAAGGGGCTTGAGTCATCCAATCCAAATGCAATAAAGTTTTTTTTTTTTTTTGGTTCCGAATATCAAAACAAGGCATCCAGCTCTTTTGGAGTGGGAAATGCCACTGTCTCAAGTTACACCCCGAAACCTCGTGCCTTTATGAGATCGAACGATAATAATTTTTCTCATCTTTTATGGTCCAATTTTATGACTGAACAACAATACAAATGGAATCCCTGCCTTCTTTTACTCGCTCTTTCTCTCTCCCTCTCTCCCTCTGCATTCTTTCATTACCCATGCCTTCCCTCTTAAGGCCTCAGGCCATTTTGGGCAGTTTAATTTTGAACGTTTTTTAAGCTGCTCTCCACCAGGACACACCAAAGTAAGAGCTATTTTCAGTGAAAGTGCTTCATGTTAACTGTCTTAGAGGGCAGCCTGAGAGACTCCAGCTAACTTTGCTTCGACTAACTTGTGGTTGTGGGACTCGAATACCACAGCAAATGGCCAAACACTGTTTCTGAGCACCAGTCTCATTTTCCACAAGTTCACTTTTACAATAGGCTGTGTAAATGACCATGTTTACAAGCCTTATCTGCGTTTGACACAGATTATTATCTTTGTGGAAGCTATAAAGATGTGCTGATTAGCTTGAGGGTAGGAATGAGAAATGGCCTTCTCAGGTCCTGTCAAGACAATTGGATGACCCATGCATAAATCTTTCATAAGATTTGCAGAAATGGCAGACTTTTTGTTCTGCTAGTTTAGCCCCTAATTCAGTGCTAATCCTCTTCTCTGTTGCATTTTGTAGCATGAGAAAGCAATGTATTGGGGCTAGCCTTCAGGCACCTCAATCAGTCAGTCAGCCAAGACAGTTTGTTCTCTGAAGTTAGGCTTCCTTAATTTTGCACTGGAGCTACGAGGCTAATGTAGCTAGCAAATAATGTTAACATAAATGTAAATACTGGAAGCACTTCAGCAATTAGCATTGTGCAAGCTGAAGGAGTAAAGTATCACATGCTTGCCTCAAGCCGTCTCAAGTTGTTAGGTTACTTCAGTTTATGTAGATTCTGCCTGTATGACAAAATTCAGGCTCAAAGATGACTGCTCCTACTGTTTTCAGCTAGATATACACACTTTTGTCCATTTATGTAGTAGAAATCACTTCAGCTAGTCTATTTGAGAATCAAAAACTCAGTTTAAGATTTAAGATTTGTGTGGTTTAAGATTTACGTTTACTAAACTTCCATCACCTGTTAGCTACATTAACCTTGTAGCTCAACTGTAACTCTAAAGACAGTCCATCAATTATTTTAGCAGCTAGCGCTGTTTATTGTTTTATACGTGGTCTACATGTATAATTCCTGATTTATCTAATTTTATGAGTCACGGACATTTTTTTATACTCACTGAATGTTTTTATACTCACTAAAAGCCGACAGTACTAATGATCCAAGTTAGCAAAACAAGCACACAGAAATATTTTCATTGGAAATCAAAACTAAATAAAATAAGGTAATGCAATAAACAACTTCAGATACCAGACATGTCCTGTAGGTATGAAAAAGTTTGGTCGCTCATGGTTAAGTTATATATATAGTTTTGTTGGCTTTCTAAATGAAAATAAGAGAACAACCCTGCTGGAACAACCTGGCCGAATTCCATTCCATGCTGTTTTAAGCTGGTATAGTGCTAAATGGTGCTGGTTTGGCTGGTCACTGAGCTTGCCCATGCTGGTTGACCAGCATACCAGCATCGAGCACAAGCGTGCTGGTCTATGATTCTAGCAGGGATGCCGGTTACCCTCTATTTGCTGCCTTTAATGTATTGGGGAAAACATCAATTATGGCTTGTGCAAATATTATGCCACTTTTTTATAGTTTATGTTTTATTCTTTCTCAATATATTAAAGTCAGGCAATACATAGAAATTTTGCACTAGAATGGTTGCCATATTTAAGACCGTACCCTGTACAGGTTATGCCACCTTCAGTTTCTTAAATAATCTTAAAAAATCAACAAAATCATGCCATTTTAACGATGGTCTTCTACCTTTTGCATATGGCTGCATATGTGAGGTTAGGGGGGAATTGTGCCAATCTGAACTTATGCTTTATGACTAATAACTGAATAATACACCTGCGGTTTAAGGAGCTCATGCACATGACTGCTGGTCAGGCTCAGACAGTTACAATGCAGAGCTGCCAAACACATTCAGATTTGGAGCCTTTCCAAGCCCAAATGGTTGTGTGTCCTGTGTCTGGTGATCATGATGGTGAGTTTGCAGAGTTCAAACAAACTCCTCACAGCTAGAACTCTCAGATGACACATGCCGAGTCTCCATCCCGTCCCGGCCTGCCTCGAGCTCACACACATACACATGGCCCCAGGGAGCAGATGGGCACAGCAGAGGGACAGGAGGACAACACATGGTGGGAGTATGTGTGTGTGCGTGCGTGTGTAATCAGGGAGATAAGGACAGAGTGTGTGAGCAGCATGTGGAGGAATGCAAGTCCAAATGTAGCCCCCATTCCTCACTAACCACTACAGCACATTGTCTTTTCCTTGTACGTCTGCTGTTATCTGCAATCCTACACCGAATAAAGCGATGCATTGGATTTATCAGATTTAAGCAGGTACATCATTTCCAGATGGACCAAATTTATTACATTAGCACAAGTTCTTCTTTCAGTTTATCAGCTCATCAGCAAGAGTGGCATAATTAGGAGCTTATGGGTCCCTGCAGGAAAACCACCTACAACCAATAAAACAAAAGCCCACTGGAAGTGGTGGATCCAAACCAAAGTAGATCTTTAAATACAGGCACAAGTTATCATATATAGATCAGCCTTTAACTTGATGTCTTTCCCTTACCCTTACACAGCTATGTGATTTATATCATCCCCATGTATGCGTGGGGTCTGAGGTTCCTTAATTGTGTAATTTTTGGCATGTGCACCGTCAAACCACTTATAATATGTTGATTACAAGCCTATCGTCAGATAATTCCAATATGCTTCCCATGTCTCCAAGACTACATTTGGGGATGCTAGCATTCGATTGGCTGAAAGTGAGCAGGTACCCTCCCTATTTATTGGATTTGCATTAGATGTTTTTCAGTGCATGCAGTCCCTTTTGGAGGTAGGGGGTGTTGTTGGATGAGGGGGATAAGGGCTGGGTTGTTGTGTCCCTACCAGTATTACAGACAAACCTAGACCCTTGATTTTCCCTGTACCAAGAATATTTCACAATAAGCCACCAAAATGAATGCTGACACTAATATTGATACTTTTCAATATTGAAACTACTCATTGTCTATTCTATAACTATGCTTTGTAAGTTTTGGGTATTTGTAGAGCTTTCTAGTGGAAATGTGTAATTGCATGCAACATGAGAACATTTTGTAACAGCAATTGTGCTTCGGTCCACTTCCCAGAGTGACTGAACCTGATGCTTGCAAGGGTGTTTAAAGAGAATTCAAAGAGAACTCAGTCAAAACTTGGTGAAGGATGCGTCTTCTGAGGATGAGAGTGAATTCTCTACTTTCATTTGAATATCGTGATCAGTATAATGTTGATTTCACATTAAAGACCTATGTCTAAGTGAGGTAGGCCTTCTTTTTGAACTGGTGCATGTGAAGTTAGTGCATAAATGTCTGAAAAACTCTGTTAGAGTCTGTGAATAGAAGTACCACATTTAGCCACAAGTCATGACAGGACAGTGTCAAACCTTGGCTCTGAGCTAAGCTTAGTGCTAGCCAGAAAATCTATATGCATTTGGTGTTTGGCAGGTGCAGGAGTGCTATTTTAGACGAACACTGAGGTTTGTTGCAGTTTATGTGATGTGAGTCACAAGGTAACCTAACTGGACATTAGATGTAGGAAAAAACTGTTCTGGGAAAATAAACTCCACTTTTTTTTGTTTTGCTAATGTTATTAATTAAGCTGTTTATTAAGTTATTTTTATATTGTGTCTGAAATTATATGGAAGTTAACATATGCTTATACTAAATGTACCTGGTAACTGGTGCTTTAATGTAGGCTTGGCTGAAGTATTGTATTAAATTAAGACAGGGCTGTAATGTTGTACAAGTAGAGACATAAAGGGCCCAATAAAGACATTAGGGACACCCCGACCCCCCACCACTCCCCAGTGCTACAGACTTTAGCATGACTTCCCAACCTACACTAGTGGTAGTTACACCACTGCTTGTCCTTAATTGTGTTCATGTATTTTATTCATGTGGAAATATCGATCAAGTAAAACTATAAACCATAATTACAGACTGCATATCACTGAAACATTATGCAAACTCATTTCTCTCCTAACTCTTTCTGGGTTACTCTGCACATGCATCCACCACACACACACAGCGTGGACGTCATGTACCATTCAATGCCTGCCTCCTGCAGAGCTGCTGACCTTTCCACCTTCTGAGTTCCAGCACAATATGAACCATTTACCACCAGTAAGCGTTATTGTACATGCCAAATATAGACAAACAGCTCTGGTGCTGCGCTTTGAAAAGTGCTTTATAGTGGCGTGGACACTGGCCTCTGCAGCCAGCTGCGGCCTGGCGAGCCGGATGAACAAATGGAGCAAGAAAAGAAACATTCTCTGACTATTTTGAGAGAGTGTGAATCATGGCCTCTTTTACCTCTGGAATTCCGAATCCTAAAATGCCAAGAATTCAGCGGCCAGCGCAGGTTTGGAAAGTGGAGCTTGTAGAAGCCTTTGAGTACTAACTTTGTTTCATTCATCTCTTGTTGATTTTATGGTAGCTATATGCAGGGATTTTTATCAGTCAGCGTGGTTTCATTCCATTTGCAGATTCTGTCTCAAAAATCTAAACTTGGAATTCTGATGAAAATCCACCTTTATATAAACATTTAAAGGCTGTTTTTCACTTTTCATTAACACTGGTCTGAATTATATCTGGATAAACTTTGAATGGATCTGGATATTCCATTTATGATTTTCTAGAAAAATGATGAAGCAGAATTTTACTATCCCATGTTAAAAGCATATCAACACATAGGTCATTTCTGTTTCTCTGTACTTCTGAATTCTGTCCTTCTACAACCAGTGTCAAATACCAAAAGAAACCTTTTGAAGCAAGTAATGAATCATCTGCATTGGTGAAGAAGTAGACTTTGTCCTGCAGCTGCTGTGTTTACTTATCTACTTACTTTGATGCATTTATGTTTGTGCTGTAATTGTATGTGAATATAGAAAACACATTCCATTTACGTTTGCTGAATGTGGTCAAGATGTGAATGTGGTTTGAGGGATCTAACCGTAATCTGATCACAATGCATCCCGGATGTGTTTACATCTGGCTTTTTTTACACAGTCAAGTAAAATCTGAATGTGGTCTGATCATCGAAAACACATATTGATGCAAAATGTAAACAGTTAGTCTCTCTTAGTGTCACACCAGTGCACATGCCCCAAATGTGTGCAAAAGTTGTTAAAGATTAACATTATTTAAAGATAATAAAGATTATTATTAATTATTGTACATGCATATGTGCAACAATTGCTTGAGTTGGACTCCATTTGTATTATATCCAAAGGCACAAGTATACTCAACTGCAGGGAAGGATCACAAGACAAGACAACATCATTGCTGCAAATTCATATTGTAGCTAGGTGTAAAGTTTATCTTGGTAAGCTTTCAGCTACAACATGCTACTTCTGCAGTAGCTGATTGAGGTTCCAGTCTTTACTCTTGCTTTACAGAGTGAGCAATTCGGCAGTGGATTATAGCAGCAGGAGACCACCCCAGGTCCTATCACCATGCTATCTCAGTAAATTATGAATTTGAAGACACAAATGGCACGGAATAATGAATAAATGAATAATAAAATCTATTGTTGTATTTAATTAAATATGTAATTTTTGGGGGGCATGGCTAAAAACCACATTGGGGGCCTCGCAAAAACTTGCCTAACAACACCCCCTACTCAGAAGGATTACTCTGTTCCAATGCTGGCGTTTATATGAAGTGTTATTATCTGGATTGAGCTGTTTGTGTAATTATTGACATATTATTACGTTAATTTACCATTTTGTGACACTGTGTTTCTGCTGACACAGCACTGCGTTGCGATATTCACGAGATTAGCTAAGATTAGCAGGCACAGGTCACCTGCTGCACATTATGGAAAAACGGCAAAGTCAACAACAAGGCAGGGAGGGAGAGGCAAAAAGGCATTAAATGTGAGATGGAGCAAAAAAAGCAAAGAGGAGAATTCCCTGAGCATAGCGGAAAACGAGAATTATCTCCGCAGCTGTCCATGCAGCAGGAAGCCGAGCATGGAGAGAGGAGCCTCTTCAAGGCCTGATCACAGAGGCATGGCAGGAAGTCCCATCAAATGACAGGAAGTGAAGGCCACGGAGAGGAAGTGAGCTGTGGAGCTTCGGCTCCAGCGAGTCTGGAGCCTGAAGCGAGGGAGGAAGGGCGAGCGAGATAGAGGGAGAGTGGGGAAAGAGAGGAGAGAGAGATTTAGGGCGTTAGCGATGTTAGCGGCAGCTGTTCCCACACAGCCAGCTGTGTGTTATTATTCACTGCCTTGTAAAAAACACATACTGGCACCAGTGGGGCAGCCTCCTGTCGCCATGGAGCCACCCGGTCACCACGCCGCATCTCTCGCCCTCTCGCTATGCTGCACCAGATGTGTGATGTGCTACCAGCGGCCGATGCTAGCTGTGTGTGTTCTACAAACTACAGGCTGTGTGCTGCAGTGTACACTTACAATTTAAATAAAGGGCCTGACGTTCAGAGTTAAAAGCCTTTGACTTCACATTAGATCACTGGGACAATGTTTCCCTGCCTCATTAAGAACAGGAGAACATCTATATTTGGAAAGGAGCTAATTATGGCAACCTTAGTGCTTCAGGAACATTACCACGTCTCCTTCTAGAAAGCAACTCTTGTAACTTCCTCTGAAGTTTGTAAAAATAGTCTTTAAAGCTTAAGTTACTGACTGTGGCCATGTTCACGACATGTGCTAAAAGCATTAGCCCACCCATATTCTCCTGTCTGAGCGCATAGTGCCTGGGGAAAATGGCAATTAGCATTACTACAATAGGCCTAAGCGTCACTTCAGAAGAGTAGGTGCTAACGTGGTTGGATTGATGTGGTCATGGAGAGCTTCTCTTGCTGTATCATGGGTACAGCTGCTTGACTGCTTTATAGTCTGATGAGGATTGAAGTCTAATCAGAGAGACACATTTTCCAATTCTATATTCGGAATCACTACATTTTAGGGAAATAGTGTGTCGACTGTTTTGTAATGTTCTCAATGATAAATCTTTTGGTTGTTTCCCAATAAGTTCACTTGACAGTAGCACTAGTATGTAGTAGACAGTGAATGAGTTAACGAGCAAACCATTCTACAATTCCTGGTGGGTTGTGCAGATTTCTAGGACTCTTTAGAATTCCAGAAGCCCACTCGTTCTCTGGACACTTCACACTTCAGCACCCTAGTGAAAATTGCAGCTGGACCCAAAGTAGACCTGCATAAAGGGTGGGTGAGGGGTGTCAGGAGGTGCTAATGGGCTAAGTGAAGCGCTAATTGTTGCCCATTCAAGTCTCTTTTTGGCAACATAACAGGCAACAGCAACAGAAGCAATAGTTAATTACAAGAGTCACAGTTTACAAGTGGGCAAGGACTGTACTGCTGTTTACCTGAAGGACCTTAAGGACTTTTCTCCTGTATTATTTTTCTACGTTTAGCAATCTCTTTTGTATGTTCACATATTCCACCTTATTTATATCAACATACATACCCTGTATGTTTGGATACTATAATTGTTTACTATTTGTATTCTGTATTGTCCATGTACAGTCATATGCAACAGTCTGGGTGCTTGAACTGTGTGTTTCTATGCTATGTGTTCTACACAGAGAAGACACTTTTGCACATTTTGATGCATAATTACTGTTTATTTGCTAAATTTAGGAAAAAATATCCTTCATTTTTCTAATATGTTTAATTCAGCAAATAAATATAAACTGTGCACTATACAGAATATGCAGAAACCTTGTTGCCTGTAGAGGATGTATTAAGTTATGTTCAAAGTGAACACGCGGCAAGGGAAAGTTTGGGCACCGCTGGTCAAAATATCTGTTAATGTGAATAGTCCAGTGAGGAAAGATGACCTGTTTTCAAGCATTCATTTAAGAGAGGAATTTTTTTTATTTTAAATAGGGTTACATTTTTATTTCCATCTTTTACAGCTCCAAAATAACAAATGAGTCGAGTCATGTAACAAACGTTTGGGAACACTGCTTGTTCAGGCCATAGTAACATGTCATTTAGCAAGTATAACGGCTTATAAATGCTTTTTTGTAGCAGCTAAGAGTCTTTCAGTTACTTCTTCTTTACAAAAGGTTTCTAGTTCTGTGCGATTCTTGGCCCCTCTTGAATGCACTACTCTTTTGAAGTCTTATCCATAGGTTTTCGGGGTGTGTTTAGGATCACTTATATTCAGCTTTTTTTTTACCAACAGTGTGATGTTTGCTTCCAGAATTTGCTGCAAGTGAAATGTTCTTCATTGGCCAAAGCGATCTACTACCCCACTTAACTACTGGATAGATGTTCTATTCATGAAATCCTGCAACCTCCAAACATGCATTTGCTCATTGCCAAAAAGGTCTGTTTTGATTGAGTCAGTCCACAGGACTTGTTTCCAAAATGCAATAGGCTTGTTTAGATGTTCCTTTGCAACCTTCTGATAAAATGGATGTTGTGGTGAGGATGCAGGAAAGGTTTTCTTCTGATGGCTCTTCCATGAAGGTCATATTTTTGACGGTGTCACTGCACAATATATCTGTGCACCACCACTCCAGAGTCTGATAAATCTTCCTGAAGGTCTTTTGCAGTCAAACAGGGATTTGTTTTGCCTTTCTAGCAATCCTAGGAGCAGTTTACTTAGAAAGCTTTGTTGGTCTTTCAGACTTCACATCCACCGCCCCTGTTACCTGCTGTTTCTCAATTGCACTATGAATTAAGGAGTGCCCAAACTTTTGCATGGTGCTTCTTTCCCTTTTCACTCTAAAATTGTACAAACGAAAAAGTTATCTTTAAGTTATGCCTTTTGGAGATCAGTTCATCTTATACTCACTTAACTATGCACAGTAATAGACATTTGGACCAGAGTGCCCAAACCTTTGCATGCCACTATAAATTGACTGGTCGTGTTCAAATTGGCCAATAAAAGGATTCTGAAGCTGTTTCTAATGAATGTCTGTTACTACTTTAGTTGAAATGCAGAAGAGAGAAACGGTAATATTGTGGAGTCTCTTGAATCATATCAAAGGTCAGTGAGACCTCAAGGTCTGTGCACATTACTCTCAGAGGTCACCCACGGCTGTAATGAAAATAAAGATAGTGACTCTGATAGCAGATTTAACACAAAGTAACACCAAAGGACAACACAAGGACAAACAAGCGCCAGTGCCTATCACCAAGCTGAGATGGGGTTTATCTCAGAAACTGGAGCCATAATACTGGAGTTAAGATAGGAAGCAGATGGTTTGACATACCTATAACACATAGCGCGTTACCTAGTCACTCTCCAGCTAATTCACACACAGATGTGGCTTCTCTTCACACTCAATTTGATTATGTCTTTAAATTGAACGTCAGAATCACTGCTTTATCCCCCTCCACAGCTTTGGTCATTTCGAACTCATTTCGAGTGAAGCCTTTGATCACGACGCGGAGTGGCCACTAACTGCATTCACTGCCCTCACAAAGGAGGAAGAGCATTTGTCCAGAAGAAAAGACGCGTTTCGTTCCCAAAGAAAAGCTGGAGTTTAGCTCCTTCCCTCTGCTGCCATTGTTATGCTAACAGGGCCGTGGCTAAAGAAGCAATCCATTAGCATGTGAAGAAGCCTCCACATCAGAGAACCATACAGAAAGAGAAGCTCCTGTTTCTCTCTCCATCTCTTTTTTGGTCATTCATTCGCCTGCTCTCATTCAGCCCTGCTGCCTCTCTCTCTGTCTCTTTTCTCACCCTTTTTCTCCCCTGTTCCCGCTTTTTTTTTTTTGGTGAATATTGTTTGTTTCCAAAGACTTTCCATCTGCTAAAGCGCGTCTAGCCGGTAATGAAACATGGCACATCATTTCTCTTCGGAAAGTTGTGTAATTACAGACACCCAGCTGGAGAAGATATTTATTGTTAATCATAAGGTAAATTATCTTTCTATTCTAGCAGAGTACGCTTCAGATTGAAGATGAATTCATCATCCGCGTGGCATCAGAGGGAGATTTAACTGGTGACAGATGTGGGGACCTGAGGCCTGTGCACGTGTGTACGTGTGTGTGAGGATCAAGAAGAACATCACCACTGTCCTTTTTTACAGCCCTTGCTAGAGTGCCTGGAAATCTAAATCTATGCAGAAATCTAGCTGTGAAAGATCTATCCTGTCAGTAGACACCATGTTCAAGCCATTGGTTTAATGTTATGCACATACCTCCAATTTCATGCCTATTCTATAGAATTCTATTGCCTTTTTTAAACTTCTACCTAATTCAATTGTTGAGGAACAAAATCATTAAGAGTGCTGTGTTGTGATGCATTGTATAGAAATCTACCAGTTAGGACCTTTTTACAGTGGCGGAACATTGTCTGTCTACACAGCCCACGCAAAAAGCACATTAACACATCTTAACTAACTCTTCTTCAGGGATAGCCATCCTGGCAACCTCACAAAGTCTGAGCAATGTGTGTTGGGTGCGCAGGGGGGCGCAGTCTCTCATACCACTGGTGGACTGGCAACAGAAGTGCCATTCCCTGGGCCGCTGTCTACTTCCTTTGCCACCCACCGTGCCATTGAAGTCAGGAAGGATGCTGATTATGTGCGATGGATCTTCAACTCTCAGCCTAGGCCAACTAAGCCACCAGCTCTGGCCATGAGGCCACCATGCTTCTCCTCCGTTAGGTCCTCAGAGCAGGCCGGCATCCAGGTGTCTTCATTGTCCATCGTCCAGCCATCCTCACTACCGCCTCTTTGCCGCCATCCAGCTGGGTTGGGGGTGGGAGTGCTATTCCAACCTGACACCAGTGTGGCATTGGAGTAGAATAAGACGTAGTATCCTAAAGCTATCATAAAATATTTTCAGCTAACATATTCATAAGTATTTACTGTTTAAATGTTCTTTGAAGGAGCTTTAAGAGGCATGAAACTCTTGTATGCTGATCTTTATGGCTCTTTCTATTTATTTGAGTTATTTTATTATTAACTGTATTGTTTTATTATTAACTGAATAATAAACATTCTGTCCACTCTATTAGACCGTCCTACCTTGCTGGTCCACCTTGTAATAGTCAGAGATGATAGCTCATCTGTTGCTGCACAGTCTGTGTTGCTCATCCTCTAGTGTTAACAGGACACACCTTCAACAGTGTTCACAGGATGCTGCCCACGGAACGCTGCCCACAGAACGCTGTTGGCTGGATAGTCCTGGTTGGTGGACTATTCTCAGCCATGATCCAACACCCAAATAATACGTGTTCTGTGGGGGTACTGACCTTTGATGAACAGGGTGAAGGGGGGCTTATGAAGTACGCAGAGAAACAGATGGACTACAGTCTGTAATTGTAGAACTACAAAGTGCTAGAGTTCCTCCACACAAAACTCATTAAACCAGGCCTTTATAGAGCTCACTTTGTGCACTGGGCACAGTCATGCTATAACAGGAAAGGGTCTTCCCCAAACTATATAACAGTCTAAAATAGCATTAACATTACCCTTCACTGGAACCATTGGGCCTGAAAAACAGCTTCAGATCATTATCCCTCCTCCATCAAACTTTACTGTTGGCACTTTGCATGCTGATTGGTAGTATTCATCTGGCATCAACCAAACCCAGATTTGTCCATCAGACTGCCAGACAATAAAACATGATTCATCATAGCAGAGGACACATTTCCACAGTTCCAGAGTCCATTGGCAGTACGCTCTCTTTACACCACTCCCTACCAGTTACTGGCATTGTGTATTTGACTCTTAAGTCTGTGTGCAGCTACTCGGCCATGGATATTCATTCCATGAAGCTCCTGACTCACAGTTCTTGGCTGATATTGCTTCCTGAGGCAGTTTGGAACTCTGATCCAAGTATCTGATCCAACAGAAAAGAGGCTCTATGCACTTCAGCCGTCGGCAGCCATATTCTGTGAGTTTGCGTGGTCTACCAGTTCATGGTCGAGCTGATGCTGCTCCTAGACACTTCCATTTCCCAATAACAGCACTTACAGTTGACTAGGGCAGATCTAGCAGGACAGAAATTTCATGTGGCAAATGTGGCATCCTAGCACAGTGAACTATTCTACTGCCAGTGTTTGTCTATGAAACTGTACGGCCTGTATGTGCTTTTAACAACCTGTTAGCAATGGTGTGGCTCAAACACTTGAACTCGATAATTAGGAGAGGTGTGTCCATGTACTACAGTGTATAGTGTAAATTTATATACAGACACAAAGAATAGAGACAAAGAGAGAGACAAATATAGACAGAGAGACATATAAACAGACTTAGAGAGAGAGACATGAAGAGATAGAGAGAGAAAGACAGAGATTGAGACATAGAGAGAGAGAAAGGGAGTGAACAGACTGCGGCTGATTATCATTGTGCGTGTGTGAGTGTTAGGGAGTTGAGCTGCAGCTGATTATTACTGTGTATGTGTGTGACAGACACAGTTAGTGCTGACACGCGGCTCGCTCTTCTCCAGAGACACTGAGACTACAGCCAGCTGTGTAAAGGAGTCAAAGCCACTGCACACGCACACACACTTACTCACTCACTGGAGAATGTTAAAGCTGGAAACTCAAGAGTCATGCTGCTTGTGTTTTGCATGCGTAAGTGTGTGTGTGTGTCTCACACTAACGGTAAACACTCAGACAGCTGGGTTAGTGGGAAGAAATAGAGGACGAGTGACCGATGGATTGCAACATGTACCTGTGATTTTTGCTGTTGCCAAACGTCACAGTGGATCCCTTTAACAGCCACTATGAGTCAAACACACACACACAGACACACGTGGGCATGTGTAAAATAGGGAGGATGACTCAGCTCTGCACCTGCTGGGGCGTCAAGCCGTCTTTTTTCAGTAATAACACTTAGATGGGTGGGGAGAGAGAGGGGAGGGAGGGAGAGAGTGATGCAAAGAAAATAGGGATATTTCCAGGGAAGGGTGGAGCAAGAGAGAGAGAGGATGTTGCGAAATCATTCCACGCATGTGTCCGTGCAGCTGCGGCTTGTGTGAGAGATGAACCTACTGAGCATGTTCAAACAGACAAGTCATGATCAGGAGAAAAGGAGATATGTGTCTCTAGGCCCTCAGTTTTTGGCATAAAGGTGGCATATACAGTAACTGAGCTCTTTATTAGGAACACGTCCTTGTATCTACACTCAATGTCCGTTATATCAGCTTTCCTTATCATATAGAGGCAGTTACTATGAGTGGATCAGGCACTGCATCACTGCTGGAGTGTTTAAACACTGTGCCCACTCACTGTCCACTCTATTAGGTACCCCTACCTTGCTGGCCCATCTTGTCGAAGGTCAGAGACAATAGCTCATCTATTGCTGCACAGTTTGTGTTGGTCATCCTCTAGTCCTTCATCAGTGGTCACAGGACTCTGCTCACAGGACCCTGCTGACTGGATAGTTTTGGTTGGTGGAATATTCTCAGTCCAGCAGTGACACAGAGAAGTTTACACACTCCAGTAGCACTGCTGTGTCTTATCTACTCACACCAGTGCAACACACACAGGTGGTTCCGTGGGGGTCCTGACTAGTGAAATACAAGGTAAAGGTGGGATAACAAAGTATGCAGAGAAACAGATGGACTGCAGTCTGTAATTGTAGGACTACAGAGTGCTTCTGTATGGCCAGTGTATGTCACATATATGTCCATATTTGACTATTAGATATGGTAATATATATACCATATATCTGAAATCCATATATTGTCATTTACCAGACATCTGTAAAGGACACACACACACAGAAATGAACACACACATTGCCTCCAACCAAAATAACTTTAAAAAGCTTCATTGTTAATTTCTTACTCTTATATGTATTATTAATGTGCTACACCCAGCTAACCAAGGTGGCCAGAGTGCGAGAGAACAACTTAAAAGCTTTTGTCTTAAATGTGACATAATCATGACAAAGAATATATGCTACGAACGCTAGCTAAAACTAAGTTAAGGTCTTGTCAACATTTCTCACTGCCTCTTTATTCGAATATGTTCTCATCCACATCCTTAAGTAGCTTTTAAGTATCAAGCAGCTGTTCTTCACCCTGTTGTCCATCTTCATGTGATTCCCATATGGGAGTTGTGAATACAGAACGGTACTCTGCAGAGCACTGCCTGCTGTGTTAGCCTGCACCACACTGAGTGCAGGATTTGAAAAGCTAATCTGTCAAAGCTAATGTTAGCTTCTTTATAGAATTTTGGATCCACCTTAAACAGTGAAAAAGCTACATGCTAGCTCATGACGCCTGAATGTATTGGCAATATCATTTAAGGTGGAACAGGAGAAGCTAACTTTGTCTGAGCGTTCTTGTGCTATATATGTAAGTGAGTTTACACACAAACATAAGCAACACTAGTCTACTGGGAATGCTCCTGACTTTCCTGATTACTCACTCTGACAATGAAACTGTATAGCTAAATTTATGAGCAAATTTTAATGGATGCTTTAAATATTCCAAAATGTTCCTCAACTTTCTCTGAAAACCTTATTGATTCTTTACGTTGTCTGTAAAGAGAAGTAGTATTAGTATCGATATTTAAACGGAACTATTTGAGAATAGGGTTCAAAAACTGCTGAATTTAAAGAGTGGTTCATCAGATCAAAGGATATATTAAAATACGACTGAACACATCCAGGCACAAACAGATTCCCGGCAGATATATTACAGATCTGAGCTTTCCCAGATGGCCAGAGGCTGAGAAACATGAACATTGTGTTGTGCTCACTTACGTCTTAGAAACATTTGCTCGTAAGCCCTGTCTTAATGTTCATATAAGCCACTCGCTATATTTGGGTGGTCTTGGGACAGGTGTTGAAGTCTGCTCACGATTTACACAAATAGTGAACTATTTGCAATCGATCAGTGGATGACGCAGTAACATGGGTGAGGTAGGATCTCGGTGTGTTTGGTCATTCTCCATCCATTTACGCTTTGTAAACGACATGTCAGGAAGTATCCTAAACACTCCCTGCTAATCAAGTTGCATAGTTGATCCTGATCACGAACAAGAGAAACAAGCAGTTGTGTGGTGTTCTGTTGGAGATGCTGGTCTAACTGGAAACCTCGTCGGGATCATGGCCGTGGTGACACTGTCATAAATGCGGCATAATATAAATTTTACAAACGTTAAAATTAATTTCTTTGATTTGATGCTGTTGATGGACATTGCTGTGCTGCGGTGCAGTGCAATGCAAAGCAGTGTTTGTCAAGGTCAGCTATACACGTGGAAGGATTTTGTCTGTTTGTACTATTGTGATGACTTCAAAATAGCATAGCGCTCTTGACCTTAACCCAGCTTTACACTCTTGGCATTCTCTTGAAATGGAGCCACCTGAGATGCTTTTCTAACAGGTCTGATGTAGGCACATACTGAGACCTGCTGAGATGTCTTTGCTAAAGGGGCATTTAAATAAATATATGCATGTTTTTTATTTATATTTATATATAATTATATATAAATTTATATAGCATTTATATTTATATATTTATACACAGACAACATTGACTTCACTGTATATGAGTATGGATAAATAAATGATTAATATGTTTTTCTGAAATACTTAATTCTAGGGAAACCTGCCGAGTCAGAATTGTTCACTGAATTGTTCACGATGGTGGTGATAGTAACCAGATGTCTAAAGCCTATAAAGCATCCAGAAGTTATGTTACAGAGAGCTTATACACGAAGTGGTTACGCAGATCGGCGTTGTCCAAAGAAAAACATGTATCTCCATTTTTGTTGATTTTTACTTTTATGCATTATTTGAACACAGTATCTGCTGTTATGTATTAGAATGAAAGGACCAACAGAATTGGTTCCATTGACTTACTTTAAAATTAAATTAGGTTTTTAAGCCTCTCCTGTAAAGTTGTCGTTTTAGAGACACCTGTTTTTCTTTGGACAGTGAAGAAATGCTGCCTGATGCCAGACACTTATGCTAGTTTTGAGATGGACTTTGGCCTTAAATTCATTTATAAAAGGATTCCATGGCAGACAAAGCATCACCCAAAGAAAACATATTTATTTACAAATTTACAACTATTACGACATGTGTAGGTTCACCATTGGTTTTGGATATTATATATCTATATCGTGAGACAACACACCCAGGTTCCTATCTTCACCAGATATGAAAAACAGTAAGTTTTCCTACAGTTCATCATTTTACATCAAACCATTCTGAGTTAATCTAAATAACTGTAGAAATGTTCCTCTTCAAGGGAAAACCATTGGATGAAAATGTCTTTAACCTTTTGAACCCTAGATATATTTATCAGCTGTTACAATAGCACTGTGTGTTTTAAACCTGACTATCTAAAGCACACAGCTGATTACCAATGACAACAATTTCCCTGTATTTAGGAAAGACCAGAAAAGCTGTTGACTCAAAGCACATTTATAACTGAAGCTTTGGCCCATTGGCTTTTATTATACAGATGTATGAACAGTACCCTACAGTACAGCGCTACCTTATTGTATTGAGTCCACTGTATTCTAGGTATTCTAGGTACAGAGAAAAGTGTTGGCATTATTGTCCATGGTTATTCCAGTGCTTGCTATAGACGCAGCAGATAGAGGCTAACAATAACTGCTATATCAGTTATTATCTAGTTATGAGACAGGTGTATCCAAACTTTTGAGCACTACTGTATGCGTGCATGTGCGGGTCTGTGTGGGAATGTGTGTGTGTATCTATGTGTGCACGTGAGAATGTGTTTGAGGGGGGTCCTCCTGTGGTTGCCAAGCGCGCGCCATATGGGCGGCCGGTCAGGGTGTAGCTGTGGTCCCCAGGCCGTTCCCAGAATTCAGATGGTAATGAGAGTGGCCCTCTTTCACTGAGCAATGTAGCAGCGCTCTAAAGTAGGAGAGGAGAGGGAAGCCGCTTCACACACACACCCTCCCCAACAGCCTGTGTTAAAGACCACCTCCACTCCACACAGCCTTTCCAACAGGCTCTAACCACCTGTTTGATTTTCCCAGGGAGAGAGAGAGGGGTTAAGGAATGTGTCCCGCTTTTGTCACTAACTGTGTCTGTTCTGAGATCCCTACAAATGCCACACAAACATGCACCGTTTTTTAAACAATGTATATATATATATATATATATATATATATATATATAAAATACATTTACATTGCTATATATTTGTATACAATATATATTTATTAAATTATATTATGCACAATGCATAAAACATTCCTGACCCTTGACACTGAAACTGTACAAAAAAGAAACACTGGCACATACAAAGTAAGTGTCGCTGCATTCACAGATGAATGCACACACACACACACACACACACACACACACACATACCATGCTCGGTCTGTTGTTAATGTAAACGGTCAAGACAATACAAAAAAAGAACAAGTGTATGTAAAAACTAGGGCACCTTCTGCTCCCACTTTCACACAATTGAGTTCCTGGAAGTTCAGCCCCAAAGCTGTGTGTGTGTGGGTGTGGGTGTGTGGGAATGAGGATAGCGTTACTCCATTAATGTGTGTGTGTTCATCTGTGAGAGATGCGTTGCTGTACAGATGCTTCAGGAAGCAGGAGGGGAGTGTGTATGTGTGTGTGTGTGTGTGTGTGTGTGTGTGTGTGTGTGTGTGTGTAGGCAGAGGACACATTCCTCTACCGTGAGAATGCACAGCGCTCACTGATGTACAGATGGGACACATCCTGTTCCCTCACTGCCATTCATTTCTATACAGTCATCTACTTTATTTGAGCATTACATCACACACACTACTATAACCAACATATCATCATTATCATAATGAAAATCAGAATTTAAAAATGTAATTAAATAATTTAATAATGTAATACAATTAGATAATGCTGTTTAATTATAGTACCAATACTGCCTTCACACTTCAGTCAAAATATCCAGGTTTCTTTGTGCAATTATCTGTACTGTTTGTACAGTAATGTGTTGTTTATATACAGCACTGTACGGTAATTCTTATTTTCTTGATTATACTGTGGCTAATTGTAACTATTACAGCTACACCTTCAGTTTAGGTCATAAATGTCAAAAACAAGACAGAAAACTCTTTTTCAGTAATGCTAATTCCTGTTAGCGCCATAATGGGATTCTAGTTGTATCATAGCAATAAGCTAACAGTGACACACATTACCTTTTTTGTCTGTCAACACAGGATAAAACAGACAACAGAACGCCATCACATATAAAATATCAGTGTTGTCAGAACAATACCGTATAAATCTTTTTATCTATTTTTGTCGTTTTTATTTTTTGGCCTGAATTTTAAAAATGTCTGCTGCTCTTTATATTCCTTCATTCTCCTGTAATGCTGCCTTTTTGGGTTTGATCAGAAAGTGGTCTATGTTTATATATTTTGATATATGACTGAAATACATGCTCATATATATATATATCATGCCCCTATTAGTTATGACTTTTAACAGCTGAGGGGAAGGTCTAACACATTAACTATCAGTACACAACAGCCATCACTCTAGTCCTCCTAGAAAGCCTAGCCCAGAAAGAGCCACATTGAAACTCTACTGAATGTCACAGTAGAACTGATACAAGGTGAACTATATGCTTATATATCTGTCACAAGCTTCAAGTAAAACATGTAATAGCTGTTGGAAGCTTTCAGTGTTCATATTGAATGAATACAACTGTGTAGCAGTTACAGTCTGGTGTCAACAGTAAAAAAAAATGTAATACAAAGCCAAAGGCAGCTGTAGAAAAAAGTGTTCATGTGAATCATTGTTAGCACCACCGCTAAAGGGGGGTTTTACTCCTTGTTTGACCAACTTTTGACATTTATGGCCCAAATTAAAGGCCTAATAATCACAGTTCACCACTGTGAGGTTTCGATAAGGCAGTATCAATGAAAACGTTTGTATGTGTGTGAGCACATCCAAATACAAGCAAGCCATAAAATACTATATAACAGATTTTAATAGATTGCTAATTCATTTGGAACATGAATAAGTTGCAGGTCACCTGCATGTTGCCTTTCTAGAAGAAGAATGAGTCAGAACGTTGATCTTGGCAGCTCAAGGCAACGCTCTTAGAGATTTCACACACACATAGGTGGAATAGCTTACAAGCCTCACCTGTAATGGGCTTAAACCTGCAGGCTAAACACCTGTGTGCTGTGTGTGTGTGTGTGTGTGTGTGGAACTAAGGGCGCTGCACAGCAACACCTGATACAGGTGAGGCTCCAATGGCCTGACCAGGAGCTGATTTCATAGGTCTTGCAGTTTCAGTTAAGGAAAGAAAAGCAGTGAGTCAACAGTGAGCGATTGTGGCCCGAAGACTGAGAAATCCTTCATTGCCAAATGTTTACTCTGTTCATCCTGATGCTTGCGAAAGAGCATAATATTTCATATTCTGTACGGTGAGGTTGCTTAGGCCTGTGTGTTTTGATGGATTATTGTTTTTTTAAATAGTCATATGCACCATTTATACCCAGTATACCCAGCACTTATACTAGGTGCTTTATGACTGAATAATAAGCTTAGCTTATATTAAGTGGTTTGCGATGAATGGATCAGAACAATGTAAGAACATGTTTCGAACAAGATTTGATTTTATCCCCTTTCGCCATTTATAAAATAGCATTATGTGGATATTTTATGATGAATGGACCAATAGACATTTTCAATAGACAACCAACAGAAAATTGGCTGGGTGCAGACAGAAGATGGAAAATCCAAGACGGTGGAGAGGTTAATCGGTGTACTCTGTTCTGTATAACTTCGTTGTCTTTTGTGTTCTGCTTGGCTCTGTATATGACCATTGCCAACATTTCTTTCTATGGTCCATATTTCTTTGTTTCTGGTCCAAATGTTTTGTTTCCTGACAGATTTTGAACTGTACAAAATCTGCTACTGCTCCAGTCGTGTAGAAGCCTAATAGACGGACAAGATCTACATGCATATGTGTCTATTGCTCTGTCCATGCGTTGTCTAGTCTGCAGGCACTCTAACACTCTAAAATCTCTGTAATGCATGGCCTCCAGTGGCTTATTGATTGTTGCTTATAAAACAGCAGTAGCATAATTTTTTTACTGTGTAACTCCAGTTTTAATGAATGATAATCATAATAAACAATTATTCCAACGGGAAAGGTCCTGAGAGTTGGCTATTAAGTAACTATGGACAGCTAAAGGAGTAATAGAGTCATTGAATATTTCCTAATAAAGCAGTGTTTCATGCAGAAAGTATAGACACAAGTAGTTTTCGCTAGTATTTCCTATGTTCTGTTAGCAGCAAGCTAACAAGGCCACTGTAGTCAAAACTGGATATATGGTTATAATGCTACTCGTGGCAGATACAACAGACCTTTGAAGCATATAAGACATTCAGTGAACAGATTCATTACTTTTTATGTTGTAGTTTAATAATAAATCATTAATTTAAAAAAAATGTTTCGTCTGTTAGCTAACTCTTGGCCTGATTAGCGTGCTATCTTTTGGCCTATTTAAGAAAAAAAGCTGTCTGGCTTCATATGTCGATACACTTAAAGGTCCACGTAAGCAGCATGTGATTGGTATTAAATAGTTTTGAGTGTCTTGGTGTGTACATATTAAGTATTTTACAATATTAATATTAATAATTATGGGAAAGTTAGAACAGCTAGATATGCTGACTGAAGATGGCGATGTAAATGTGATGTAAATAATTGTGTAACAATTCATTGCATAACTCAAAAGTTCCTAAGAACTTCATAGATATGATCCCGTCATACAACAGCAACAATAAAATAGTACAGGTTTCTCCCTTTCTAAATATTAATGCTTTGAAAATAAAAGGATATCTTAGTATGAAAAAGAATTTGGCCTGTACTAAATCACAGAACAGCCTCCACAGCCATTCAAGCACATCTAAAAGGCCTTGAGTGCACCTAATTGTCTGAAGTGGGAAAGCCTTAAAATCCAGAATAATCCAGATTAAATATGTGACCTAAGCAGGGCAGAGACATTGGGAAGGCCTGCTCCGTGTCCACTTTGTCATGGGCGTCTATGGGCTCCTCTGTCGGGTGACCAGCACAATACACACTGGCGAACAGAAGGGCCTTCCATTCTGGGAGACTGCCACTGGGAAAGAAAAAAAAAGGAAAGAAAAACGGATTTGAGGAATTAATCTTAGTGCGGAACTGAGGAGGAATGAGTGGCCAGGCCCAGGCATTGTCCTCCTCTGGCCCTCCACACACTGAATAGAGCTTTGTGAAGGGTTCACAGCTGCCACCATCGCGCTCGTCTCTAGGTTCTTGGCCGCTAGGAACGTGGGCCTCTAGGTCAGCTGTGTGCTCTTGGCCTCCATTGACCGAAAACAGCGTGGACGGGCAGTGAGCTGGTCCCGGATCAGCTGAGTCACTGAGCACAGCTGTGAGAGGCTCATGAGAACAACAAGGCAGAGGAGGTTCAATTCACTGCATACACAAACGCTATTCTGAACCTTGCAGGTGCAACACAAATATGACTGTGCTCAAGCAGAGAGATTCTTCCAGTACAGCGCACTGTTTATAACCAGCAAAAGCCACATGCAAGTGTCGGAAGCACTTTTTAAAAAAGTTTAAGGGCCTCGTCATGGAAAAAAGTTTCAAAACATACTATTCAGTCCATATATAAACAAATTGTGACTTTGTGTGATTTCAGTGCATTTACATACAGCAGGTTATCCAACCTAGCTCATAATTTCATGCTGAAATTATAGTGTTTCCTTCCAGACTACCTTTGGAACGAGACATAATACAGAGCAGACAATTTGTTTACATATACAGTTGAATGTAAAAGTTTATTAGTGAAAATAAGTTAACACATCCTCTACAGAGAACACACTGCTGCACATTTTAATCATTTTTAAAATCATTTAATAATCAATAATATCATTTTTATACACTCATCATTAAAACAATAGTTGCACCCAGAAGGAAGTGTGGGATTGCAATGCTATTCAGATGGAGATAAAGGATACCAGGAACAATAAATGATGATAAATTTAGACTGATATGGGCAATATTTATTGAGCCACCCATACAGAAGTAGTATCTCTCAGTTTACTAATGCAACATGCCCAACGTCTCGGCATGGAGTTGTAGAGCTTCCTAATGGTGTCCTGTGATAATCCATCCCCTGCAGCTTGAACATTCTCACACAGTTCCTGCAGATTGTGTGGTAGGGGTGGAGGTGGAGTGACACCAGGCCTTCTGGACATGTAACGTGTGACAACAAGTTGTTCATTGTGACGCTGACCACAGTGCCTTCACACACAGATTCGTTGGTCATATCCACCAAGACAAAAGTGGGACTCGTCATTGAAGATGATCCACTGCTATTCTAAATCACTCCATGACAGTCTGGCACGACACCATTGCACTCTTTGGTGATGTTGATGTGGTGTTAAGGGCAGTCATCCTGATGGTCTGTGTGCATGTAGTCCTGCGTCGTGCTGCCGTCTGCCAGTGGTGCTGGTGACACATGGAGGGTATCACTGCTCGCTGAATGTCCCCAGTTGTGGCTGTTGGGTCAGACAGATACAGCAATAAGGTCCGTCCTTGCTTACGTGCAGTTGAATGTGAAACTTGAAAATATCAGTTTGAACACACATTAAAAGTATGAGAGAAACTTTCAGGACTCTATCTAGACTTCTCCTGCAGTAATAGATGGAGAAAACAGAGGGCTGTGTGGGGTGTTTAGCCTCTACACTCTTCCCTGCTGGTGGTGACAGCTGCCTGGTAGCTGAGGTCTTTCCCTCCAAAACTCAACCATTATGTCCCAGCTGTGAGCAGCTGGTCTTCACACACAAACACATTCACACGACCTGGCCCTCTTTGCATTCAATGGCAATGTGATGTAAATTAGGGGAAAACGAGAGAACGTCATTGACAATTTTGTGCAGCGAAAAAGGTATGTATCAGAATTTATGTAAATGGAGCTAAAAAGAAGTTGTCATTAACATAGACTGGGCACTTTTTAATAGTATTAATGAGTATACAATATACAATAAAATACTATAATTCATAGTTTTGTTTCTGAGATAAACTTAACCACAGAAAATTAAAAGGTATAAAAAATGTAATGATAAAATAAATGTTTTTATATTGATGGTTCAGGTTTTGGTTTCCTAAAAACTGGCCAGATGTGGATTTTTGACCAATTATCAGCAAAGTTACACATATACAGTACAAAACATGGTAAACAAATATTAACCATGGTTTTATATACCATGTTTTGCCGTGCATATCTTTAACCTTGCTAATCATTTGCACAAACATGGTCAAAATCTGGCCAGTTTTTAGGAAACCAAAAGCTGTATCAATATAAAAAACATGGTAACAAAATATATGTTAATTGATATTAATTGATTTATTTAAAAGTGAAATAACTATATTTATAGGTCTGGTAAAATTAAAAGTCAATTTTTACTTAAAATATATTAGTAAATTTTAGTACCCATTTCCTAAACTGCATTTCCTAAACTCTTAAAGATGCAGGAGAAGAGGTGGATTAAACAGCAAGAAAGACTATATTGGCTGCAGTAGCTAGACTATTGCACAGCACTTTTAAAAACAACTGCTTTTGAACTTTAACTCAAGTAGAAAAAACAAACTGAACCCATCTAGTTTTACTAGCATGAATTGTCCTTATATTGCAGTGTACAATTCCATCATCATGATCTGTAATACAGCAAATTAGCCACAGTGAAAGTTATTAAAGAAACTGAGTGGAAAACAGAAAACCCACATAATCAACTTCACTGTTTCCTCCAATTATTATCTACATGGGGAAAACTTGAACCAATTGGCAAGATGATTAAGTTGAGTGTCCCTTTAAGACCAATTACTCAGTAACTACTCTACATTATTTTGTAACTACCGTGAAACTAATGCAAGCTATCCAGAACTGAAATGTGGGTGTACATACAAGATCTTAAAGTTTAAAGGGTTACAAATGAATGACAACCAATCATTTACCCCAATAACATTTTATTTTCTGCACCTGTCAATACAGACACAGATAAAACCTCTAAAGCTCTCTAAAGCTAATCAGTAATCCTGCTGCTCCACTCCATTAAGCTGGACAGCCGTAAACAGTGTTTTATCTGATAGCGTTTATGACCCTCGCTCACAGACACTAATTACACACTCCAAAGTCCAAACGGCCTGTTCCCAGAGGACGACACAGATTAACTTCAAGAGGAAGAGCTGTTGCCAATGAAGGCCTGAGAAAGAACTGAACGATGAAAACAGGGTG
This sequence comes from Semaprochilodus insignis, assembly GCA_034552555.1. Lineage (NCBI taxonomy): Eukaryota > Metazoa > Chordata > Actinopteri > Characiformes > Prochilodontidae > Semaprochilodus > Semaprochilodus insignis. The sequence continues at coordinate 22,674,172 of CM067494.1, forward strand.
GAGTGCGGGGGTGTCCAGAAGACGGAAAAGACTCCTGCATTATTAGATTTGCAACAAGCTGCAACACTGTCTTCCATTGTGGTTCTCCTTCACAGCCCACCCCAATCTGCCCCACCCTATCCGTCCGCCCACAGTAGCACAGGCACTAAATATCATTTGTAAATTGTCACTGCAATATTTGTATTTAAAGTGCTGATGTTTGGAAGGTCGTTCTATGCAAATAAACCTTCTGTATAAGCTCATGTGACCAAAAATTAGTCACCTTGTGTGTTTAAGGTGGTAGTAACTTCAGGCTCCTGAGAGATGGCGATGCATGAAGATGATCATGCTACAAATACATGTGCGGTGTGAGCGACGGGATTCACAGATTAAGAAGAGGTGCTACAGTGCAGTGTGTGTCTTGTTCCATGTGTGGAAAATGGCTTCAAAGCAGATGTTAATGATTGGCAAAAAGGAGTGATTGCATTTGGGCGTGCCAAAGACCATAGTGTGAAGGAAGTTGCTGAATTTGCAGGTGTATGGAAGCGTACGGTTATACGGGTCTACCAGCAGTGGCTAAAATCCCAGTCTACAGGATATTCTCCTCAGAATTGTGCCAGAGAAGGTATCCACCAAATCTGGCCCAACTGCACAATTCTTTAATGCAAGAGTGTTTGAACATTGATGTGACCTACACCCAGAAACCAACTTGCATCACAGCTATTATTCATGCTCGTGGACGTATTACATGCTCTTAGGCACATTTCAGTCACAGGTGAGTAATTTTTTTGTCTAGTAAGCTTACATCATTGTAATACAAATGCCCTAATCTACATTAACAGATATCAAATTATTCTGATTAATATTCGTATTACTAAACAATTCCAAGTTTCCCTACTCAGTCATCCGAAACATGTTGGGTGCTTCTTTAGTTTGGCATCAGAGCTGCAAGGCTAATGTAGCTAATAACAACACACATACTCTGAGCTCTAGCCTTTAAAGAAATAGCTACTACTGCAGCTTACAGAGTACACAAGCTCAAAATATCTGTATTTAAACTAGAACTGACAATAAAATACAATAGCGTGCCAAGCTCACAGATATGGTGAAAAAAGCGTCCCTAGCAGTAATGCTTCTGTTGACCGATCATCTACAAACATCTGCACATAAGCAATCAAGCATCCACAAATGCAATAAAGATTATTTGCAGTCGATCAAAGGATCATGGCACACTGGAATAACATAGACAATTACAAACTGCATACCTACGTGTTCGCCCTTACAAGAATGTGCTAATGTGCAAATAACCCTAAACAGTGATTAATCAAGACATAAAAGTAATACAACAAAAGTAAGTTAATAAAAAGCATTTATCATAAGAACGCAGATTCTTTATCATGTCAAAGCCAATGCGTTTTATCAGCTAGTATTATGTTCCAGTCCCGTTTAGGCTTTACTTGGAAATTTACAGTCACAAACCTGTTGACTATTGTTCTTACAATGTTTCACGTTCACATGACACGTATACTGGCAGATACTGATGGAGAAGCCTCTGCTGTCTCTGCAATGGTACATGAAGGTTCTCTCTGTGCCATCCACAGCTGACCACCTGACCTACTCCGCGCCCCCCTCTTTTGAGTTCACAGTGTGGGCCAGCATGAGCAACAGCTTGCGAGCGGCAGTCTTCCCCTAGGCCAGCTTCTCGCACTCATATACTCTCCGAGCCCCATTTCCCTTGGCTCCCACATACTATCAAAGGCTTTTAATGGCTTCTAATTAGCTCCCCATCTACTGGTGACAGAGCGGCGGTGGCCCGCTGGAGTTCCATTCAGAGAGCGGCCATTGTGCAGCGGGAAAGTTTCCACTCGAATGGACATGGCCTGAAGAGAGACCCATGGGGGGGTGGTTCTACCGTTTAGGGCTGCATGATATGAAAATGCTGTATCATAATTATATTCCGGCATATCAAAATTGTGATATACTTTGCAATATACCAATTAAAGGGCCTACATTCTGAATTTGTCTTGCGTTTTATTTTTTAACGCTTAAGGTCCACTTACAATATTTGTGTGCCTGGTCATTTTTACATGACTGTGTTCCAGCATCTCTTTGGCCTTTATATAGAATGAAACAGGCTATTTTGTTAACATGCCTTTAAGATGCAGTCACGTGCAGACATTTATACACCCCACCGTTTTGATTTTCTTAGTGAATATAACAGGGTTGTGAATTTGACCTAACAAGAGGTGATGAGGAGACCAGCATTGAGAGGCCTACATACAGCAATTTAGTGTCTCTCCATCCATCTCCCTGATTTCCACCAGTTTAAAATAGGTAAATACATCCTCCTTAGGGAATATGACTGGAATATGACTTGAATATGGCTTCTAATTAGCTCCCATTAGACATGCTAATATCATATGCTTTTATTTGAGTTTAACATACTGAACAAAACGAAAACACAAATTACTGAATGTCAGAACTTTGATCCCAGGACACATTTTAAATTCTACTTTTTCCCCAGTATGTTTAAAGCAAATTAATAGTAACTGTGAATTAAATGGGACCGTATTATGTTTTTTTAGTTTCTTCCTCTTCCTTGTGCGTGTAAATGGTCTGCAAAGTTATAAAGCCCAAAGTACTTGCTAGCGGGAGAAACTCTCTCCCACAGAAACCACTTTTCTCAGCTGCTTGAAACGCCTTGTTAGAATTGCAGCCCTTTTCTCTGTTACAGGGTGACATAATTTCGTAACACCATCCTTATTCCCCACCTCCCATCAAGCTGAGCAGATCCTCACACAACTTTCAAAGCTTTCAAAGGTGCGTCAGTTCTACCAGCTTGTTCTACCTGACTTTCAGGATGGGACTCGGATTCAAACTGATACGGCAGATCTAGCATAATTGTAGGAACAGTCATAGCAGTGTAAGGGCGGAACTTGTAGCCACTCCAGCAGTTCACCAGTCAGAACAGAATGGGTGAGCTGACCAATCAGAACACACTGGACTCATCAGGAGGTGGGGCTTAAAGACAGAGGAGCTCTATTTCAGGCAGAAAGTAAATACAGATGATGAGAGAAACATTGTATTTTGTGAAAATGCAAGCATGTGAATCTGTGCTAATTAAATTATGAATATTAAAAATATGCATAATAGGTTTAAAATGTGCTGAAGTGGGTTCTCTGTAGAGAATGTCTTACTTTCACGCAGAAAGTTTGACAGTGCGTGTCATGTGGCACCCAAACTTTTGCATGCAGCTGTGTATGTAAATGATCTCTTATATTTGGCTGCGCTATGTTGTGTCCCATTCATAAAGCAGTTCACGCTGAAAGACTCCCTATACTGAAACTGTTACAGGCTGAATATGCAAATGATGTATGTAAATGTTCTGTTTATTGACACCACAAAAAATACAGTTTAGTTCCCATGTGGACCATATGGACTAACAGTACAGTTAGAAACTTGCAAGCACTGTGTGTTTACATACTACATACTGAGGAAATGTCTGTGCCCCAGTTCTTTAGTCCTTCAAGAGCCCACATTTCAGTTCCTCACTCTCAGAATGACAGAACTCACTTAGCTACTGAATAATACACGGAATAATCAACCTTAATATCCGATTAATTGAGGTTCTGCATGTTCAGTCCTGTTAGCTATAAAGCATCAAACTTTGAACAGGGAACAAAACAATGTCTGCATCTGTGCGTTTAAGTATGACACAGCTCTGAACACTGCTGCTCCTCACACAGTCAGCTCCTCGAATGATCACACAGGATATGATTCCCCAGAGGATGATTATCACTGACCGCACTCTTCCCACGAGAGGGGGACAGAGGAGTCACTTTACTGAACTGGTCAAAGAAGCAGTGTGAGTCATTCCTGGAATTCAAATGCCAGACACAATAAACACTATTTCACTACTGAGGCCTATCATCTGTCACATTATCAGCCTACTGGTGAAGATGTGAGCCTTACAAGACAGTTATATGGCATCAGCTACTGGATGAGCTCTTACTGCATGAACACTGGCTCATATATAACTTCAAAACGGTATATATATATACATATATATATATATATATATATATATATATATATATATATATATATATATATCAGATGTATCTGATATTGTTTTGCATTAAAAGACTTTATTAAAAGTTGTAATATTAAAACTTTAGGACAAGTATTGAAAACCTTATTATTCATGTAATGCATGTGTGTATTACTAACCATTGTGTGAAAATGGATTAAAAAATTGAGCCATATTTTGTACTTAAGGCATGTTTAGATTTGGTACCTACAGCTTATTATTTTGTACCTAAAGCTTATTATTATGTACCTAAAGATGTTGTACCTAAAGCTTATTATTCATGTGCAACTGTAAACATTCGAATGAAGAAATTTCAAAGCACCTATTTGATCTAGTGGCGCTTCGTTTGAAACTATACATGTGCTGGGTAATTCCAATAAATATGCAGTTATTATATACACTGTGTGTCCAAAATGATCAAATTTGTTAATGCTGCTACTTTAAGAAAGAGCCATTGGTGCACACAGCTTGTATTATCTCCATTAAAAAGTATTGGATCTGATATTTGGGAATGCAGAATTAGACTCTCTGGAGTAGACATAAGGACTACCATAAGGTCACTTTGCCCAATGCCAAGTGTCAGCTAGAGACCTGATGAGTACCTGATCAGTACCTGACCTTACTAGGCCTAATGCTCATGTGGCTAAATGCAAACAAATCCTCAACATCTAATATAAAGCCTTGCTAGAAGGCTGTTACTACAACAAGGGAGGGGACAAACTCCCTATTAATAGCCTTGCTTTCAGAATTACCACTGGATGACCAGGTGTCTACAAACTTTTGGACATAGTGAAGTGCACTTTCAGGGTCATTATACAGATATTTCAATACATACGTCATAACCAGAAGTGGTTTAATATACCTTAAAGTGCATGAGCACTCAGTGAGTGGCATTTTTTTCTCTCTTTAAATTGAATTCTGTTTGCTGATGATCTGACTGGGTTCATATGGGTGTAAGTGGTGGCTGTACTTCATGCAATATGTTTCACTTTTCTCTCACAGCCCCCCTCTCCCCCTCTCCCCATCCCTCCCTCTCTGCCTTGATGTGCTGTAAACAGGCTGTGTGCAGGCCAGCTGTGGGGCTGATTGTTGGAGCTCTGTAGGAAGCGCGAGCTTGTGCAGCTGAACAAAAGCTGCATGAGGGAGCTCCAGACTCGCTGGCTCCAGCCGAGATTCTCTCTCACAGTCCCGGGCACTGCGAGCCCATTGTCCTGCAGCCTCCTCCCCCGCCTCCCTCCCACTCCCCCCACCCTCCCTCCTCCTCAGCTGCAAGCCATTCTGCAGCGCTTTAACCTTTCTGAGCACTCCAGAGCAATGCAAGGAGTGCTAAAAGTTAACAGCAAATAAACGGGGGGCTAAAAGCAAAAGCTCGTTCCTTTGGTCATTGTGTGCTCGAAAAGAGAGTAATCTCTCTCTCTCTCTCTCTCACTCTCTCTCTCTCTCTCTCTCTCTCTCTCTATATAATATATACATGTACGTGTGCAAACGTGCAACATTGCTAACTGTGCAGATATGCAGCCTTGTGTGTGTGTGTGAGTGTGTGCAAACGTGTGCAGAAACACTAACAGTGTGCAGAAATGTACTCTTGTGTATTGGAATGCAAGCGAAGCCACTTATCTAAAAAAGGCATGTGGGAAAAAAAGAAAGGATTCAGGAATGCGCTTCAAATGCGCGCTCGAGTGTTTCTATTATTCCTGAAAATCTCACTCTCTTTCTTTCTCTGTTTTTGTCTTTCCCTTTCCTTCTCTCTCTCTCTCTTTCTTTCTCTCTCACTTTCTATCTCTCTGAATGCTGCAGGTGATCGCGGGGAGCGCGCGCCTGTTGTCGCTGGTTGCCGTGGTGACCGCCCGCGCGGCGCCGGGCTGACAGGATGAATGGGTGACGTCACGGCCCTGGCGCCTGCCAGTCTGCGTCGGTTTGTTTGGACAATCTGGGGGGAAGAAGGAGCACAACACACACACACACACACTACACACAGATGCAGGGACAGCATGTGAAGGAATTCACGAGTTTGTTCCGAGGGTTTTCCGCATAAAAAGAGCGCTTTTGTGCACATTTAAGAATATTTAACTTGAAATGTTTTGAGCAATTTGCTCTAATTGCGCTACTTATTCTGACTTTATAGCACTGCAGTGAGCGCTGGATGCTAATGACGCTCGAGTGTAAATATCGAACCTTTCTTTCTCAGTTGGCTCAAAATGCTTCGTATTAAAGCTGAAAGGGCTATAATTATGCACAAGCAGTATAATCGTGTAACAATGACCTTTTAAGCCAGTTAAGAAGCATTAAAACGAACTATTTAAGCATCACTTCTGATATTACTAATGGATGAGTATGATAAAGAGAATTTAACAGCACATTAGTAAACACTAAATAGCATGTCCAAGTTGTATTTCCATTATTCATAGTGCATTAATTGCTGTATGTGTGATATAGTATAATATGTGGTGTTGGGCCAAGACTGGGTGCCAGATATATGTCTGGACATACAGGCCACCGTTTCAAATCATTTTATCACATGTCTAGTGCACTATATAGGAGGTAGGGAACCATTGGGGACACCACCTATGTTTCCCATGTGTTGTTTCTTGGAATCTGCCACATATGTAGGAGGATCGTTTCATGTGAAAGTGATGAGTGTTGATCTTTGGGTGGTAAAGTGAGTCCTGGATGCTCTCTCTCTCTCCCTCTCCCCACCTGCAGAGGCCCACGGACAGCTGGATTTCCACCAATCATCCGTATAAAACACACACATTTGTTTCCATTTGTAACACCATCCTCCCCCCCACTCAAAAAAGAGAAAAGGCGCAGATTGTAAACTCGATAACTGCAGCTGCCTTCTCATTGGCTCATATAGAAAACAGAGCGCCAGCGCTGGACGCTCATTGGCCCGCAGCCGCGAGCACGACCGTTGAGGCCCCGCCTGCCGCCGCTATAAGCATATATAAAGCCGGTCGGGCTCTCAGTGCGAGCATGTGACGATCTGTCATCCGAGAGTCTAGCCGAACTCGAGCTAAAGGACTACGAGCGATTCTCCTCAGCTTCTTTAACACAGACCGAGCAGAAAATGAAGGTTGTTGGGCCGACCTGCGCGCTGAAGAGCAAGACTGGCGGCGAGGAGGTGGTGCGGTGCCTCTCCGAGCAGAGTCTCTCCATCTCCAAGTGCAAACTGCCGCTGCTGGACGAGCACATGAGCGCCTTCCTGCACGACATGAACAGCTGCTACAGCAAGCTGAAGGAGCTGGTGCCCACGCTGCCCGCCAACAAGAAGGCCAGCAAGGTGGAGATCCTCCAGCATGTCATCGACTACATCTGGGACCTCCAGGTGGAGCTGGACGAGCCGGGAAAAAAGAGCCAGCACGGCCAGGCGTCAGCACCCACCCGCGCCCCTCTCTCCACACTCAACGCCGAGCTGGCTAGCATCTCTGTCGAGGTAAACACTTGTTAGCATGTTAGCTACCTCTGGTAGCTCGCGTTGAGTGCTGTTTATTAGTTTAAATGTGTTTGAGCTGAAAGTAAAGTCCTTCACATCACCTCTTCTGTGGAAACATCAAACTTATTTCATGGAACTTGATTTAATGAGATATAATTGAGTATGAAAATGCCTGTGTGAGGCAAAAGTACACTTTCCTGTTCATTCATGGCTTAATGTGTATATGTAAAGTGTATAGTAATGCCTATTTTCTTTCAAATTAAGATTAATGTCCTGAACCTAGTTCAGCAAAATATGTGCAGTCTTATTTGTTCTTGAGACTTGTTGCCTAGAACATGTATGTCTAACAGAAGTGACTAAATGTCTCTTTCTCTTGTCTTACAGAACAGCTCGGACGACAGAATCATGTGCCGCTAGAAGACCACACTGGCCAACCAGAAGAATGAGTGGAAAGAGAGATAAACATCACAGAAAGCGGTCAGAAAGTCATCAGCAGTGCTTTTCCCCTCCTGCTGAGGCCTTGAGCTCTTCAGAGGGGAGATTCACCCCGACTCCTGGTGTGGAAAAGACTCTTAATGTTGTGGTTCACCCACTGCGAGGACATTCATTCATTCCGTGACCAAACTGAACTGTGATTCTCCATCAAAATGTTTATTTTTTGGGGGGGTGGGTTGCAAGTTCATCATGGTTGGGTGGGTTTGCTGTGGAATCCATGGCAAATGACGCCAATGTTGCATATGTGTTCTTAAGGTCAGAGTTTCTCTCCTGGTTTTTTATATTGGCATACCTTCAGAAAGTTTTATATTTTGTTATAAAGATTGATTTCTCAGATTGCTGAGCAAAATGAATGTATTGTATATTACAATGACATGATATCGGACGTCTTTATTGTGTTTTTTACAATGTACCTGTTTGGTGGGTTTTTTTTATTAAAACAAAACCAACTTTATTCACGACTCTCTCTAATCTGTCGGTGTGTCGAATGTGTCAGCCTGGGTGTGTGTGTGTGTGTGTGTATGTGTCAGCCTGCTGAAGGAACAGTGTAGGAACTGGTGGATGGAGATGAGAACCCATTTAACTATGCATCATAAGAGAATAAGCCTGGCATGGCTCCTAAAGAACCTATAAGATGAGCTTAACATGAAGTGAACTTCAAGTGAGGGCATTTATACACAATCAAGTCAACACTTGTCTTCCAATCTGAGTAGCTTATCTTGTTTAGCCATTAACTGCACTTAAAATCACACCAAACCTAAGTAGTGATGAGGCTTATCAAATATACTCAACACTAAGACAGATCATTGGATCGGTCTTCCTTAATTCAGTGGCCTGTATCTCTGCTGTGTAGATATAACTATAAAGTATATTAAAATGGGCTTCAACAGGGTAGAACATGTGTATTGTGTCTATCTGGTCATTGTTTTTCTAGCTTAGTAAGGGTTAAATTTGTCCTAAGCAAAGAAAGCAGTTTGAGATTTATTCGCTCTCCCTGGTGCAGTGTGTGTGTGTGCTTGTGTGTGTGTGTTTTTCTCCCCTATTTCCCTGCGGTGTGATGCGCTCTGCAGCTGCAGGGCCTCGCGATGTGGTGGGATCAGGGGTGTGTGTGTGTGCACACGATTGCTTCATGCCAAGTGTTTTTATTCCCACCCGTATTCATACAGGGCCCATCTTCGTTAGTCCATGAGCACAGACACTAATTGCATATTTAAAAGGTCACTTTGAGCAAATCTTTTAACTCTTGCTGTTAATTAGTGTCCTAATGTTGCTTTTATGTGTTTTGGTACTGTTTCTAATCTCTCTTTATTTCTTTTGTATGTACTTCTACTTCTGACTTCATCCATCAAAGTTCCTTTAGAGTTAAGCACTTTGAGCTGTGTGTAGAATATATAGGCTAAATGAGGCTAAATGAGTAGTAATACTAGTATTATTAGCAGTACAATTTGTAATAGGAGTAGTAATAGTTGTAATAGTGATAAAAATAATAGTAGAATTAGGAATAGTAAAAGTAGGACTTATTACAAATATAGTAGTTGAAACACTAGCAGTAGTGGTAAAGTCATAACAGTGAAAGTAGTAATGGTAACAATAGTATTAGTAGGAATACTAATAATAGTGGTAGGTTTGGTAGTTGTAGTAGTAATATAAATGAAAACTGTAGATTTAGTACTAATGGTACTAGTAGTATGAGTAGTAGTAGAAGATGTAGTAGTCAAAATAAAAGTAGAGAAGCATACTAATGCACCAGAAGCAATAGTGGTAGTAGTAGTAATAATAGTAGTAGTAATGGCAGTAGTATTAGTAGTAGGAGTAGTAGTTGTAATAGTACCAACAGAATCTTTACTAGTAGTAGTAATAGGAGAAGTAATAGTGGTATTAGCAATACTGACAGTAATAGTAGCAGTATTAATAGTACTAGATACTGTTGGAGAAATATTAAGAATAGTAGCACCAACAGGAGCAGTAATAGTAATAACATAGCACTAACAGTAGTAGCAACTGTGAGTTGTAATAGTAGTAATAGTGACAGTAATAATAATAGTTATTATAATAATAAAAGTAGTAGTTGCAGTAATAGTAATAAATGCTGTTAAAGTAATAGCAATTATAGTAGTAGCAACAATAGCAATAATAATAGTAAGAGTAGTAAATGGAACAATAACAGTAGTAGCAAGGGGAGCAGTAGTCATAATAACAACAGCAGTAGTAGATGTTGCAGTGGGAGTAATAATAGTAGTAAGAACAGTAATAATGATAGCAGCAACAGCAGTAGTAGTAATACTATTAGTGATAGAAGCAGTAGTAGTAATAATAGTAGTAGTGATAGTATGAGTAGTAGTAATAATAGTATTAGTGATAGTAGCAGTAGTAATGAGAATAGTAATAATAGTGACAGTGATAGTAGCACCAGTAGTAGTAATTGTAATAATAGTATTAGTTACAGTAGCAGTAGTAGTAGTAATAATAGTTATAGTAGCAGTGGTAGTAGTAATAACAGTAGTAGTAATGATAGTGATAGTGACAGCAGCACTAGTAGTAGCAATAATGATAGCATCAGTAGTAGTAGTAGTAATATTGATAGTAGCAGTAATAATGGTGTAGTAATAATAGTAGTAGTAGCAATAGTGATAGTGGCAGTAGTAATGATAGTTGTAGTAGTAATAGTGATGTAGCAGTAGTAATGATAGTATTAATAGTGATAGTAGCAGTAGTAATGATAGTAGTAGGGATAGCAGCAGTTGTATCAGTACTATCAAACCTACTTTTATTGCTATATCTGTTAAATGGAATGTTCATCCTTTAGGAGCAGCAGCAGTAGTAGTAATAGTGATAGTATCAGTAGTAATGATAGTAGTGATAGTAGTAGTAATAATGATAGTGATAGTGACAGCAGCAGTAGTAGCAGTACTATCAGACCTACTGTTGTGAGTTTCTGTATCTGCTTAATGAAGTGTTTGTCCTTTAGGAGCAGTAGAAGTGATCAGCCTTAGAGAAGTAGCCGAGTGTGTCTCAATACGGGTGGGAAATAAACACTAAGGCGCTGAGGGGAGAGCGGGAGGGCAGAGGAGGGAGAGAGGGAAGGGAGGAGGGACTGGAGGAGAAGGGAGGGGGAGGCTGCAGACAGAGCGGCGCCGCTGCGCACCTGGGGAAGTTCAGGTTAAATCGCTCCACATTCCTCAGCACACAGCTGATTGAAACATTAACAAACAGTAATCCGCAAGCCCAGGCCGCAGATGGGCAGGGAAGAGGGCCAGAAAACAGCTCTCCTCCCTCTGCCTAGGCCTTCACACACAAAACGAAACTTCTTTTCACAATAATAATAAATACAACAAGAAAAAAAACCCTCTAAACTCAGCCAAACCAGAGCCGGCCTCATGCTCCTGCTGCTGGCTATAAAGGGCAAAGCACTACTGAAAACGGCCCTGAAACTGCGGTAGATGTTGAAATAGCCTGTGAAGGTCTGTTGTCTACTAATAATAAACACCGGGCTGTGCACAGAGAGACAATAGCCTTAGTTTGTGTGGACATATTTGGTCAAATGACCTTATTTAAAAGGAATCTGCATGTCACAAATGACTTTTATCATCACTTAGAGACTGTCTTTAGGGGGGTTAGAAGTTTGGGACATGACCTCCTAATCCTAAAAGTTCCTTAAGTTTAAAAATAAACAAAACGAAAAATATTTTTCCCGTTTCCCCCCAAAACCCGTGGGTTTAATAATTATGCAGAAGCCACCACGTCTACTCGTTTACAGTTCGTCCTCCAAATGAATATGGTCTGGGTAAGTATTTATTAAACATGCATCTTTAATATAAATCATTCTATAGATGGTTTCAGGCGCTGTATACGCTGCTCTACTGAACAACTCTGCACTAACGCCGCTGCATTTAACTCAGAGCTTTTGGCGCCCCCTTGCGGCCACACAGGGCAAACACACAAAAGCACTTTGTGGCTTTAACACCACACCAAAGGCAACATGCCAGGGGATCAATGACCTCTGAAGAGAGCCATCAGATCAAGTTTGTTGGGTTAAAGTGATATTTCACCTGTTTATAAAAATCCTACAAAATTTACTCGCTGAGATTTGAGGGAGTGGTTTCTTTCAGAGTGGTTTGATGGGAAAGGTTCGACCCTACAGAAATTGGCAGAGTCAGGATCATTCACAGTTGTTGTGCTGGGAACCAGACGTCTGCCTCCAAAATCTCCCTCGCAGACTATTACAAGGTTATGAATATGCTGCCTGAGATCTTAGACGCTGTTTTTGCTATAATGCCTAAAATACTTGTCATGAAACAGAATAGTTCCCACGTTCAAATCTCCCACACCCCCACCCTACCCTACCCTACCCTACCAGCAACATAACATATACACTCATCCTCAAAAGAACAGCTGCACCCAGAAGGACCTGTGGGATTGTAATGTTGGGAAGGAGGATAAAGGTGACCAGGAACAATAAATTATGATAAATTTACACTGATATGGGCAATAATTATTGAGCTACACACACAGAAGTAGTGTCTCTACTTTTCTCCCTGTTTTCTAACGCAACATGCTAAACGGCTCGGCATGCAGTTGTAGAGGTTCCTAACGGTGTCCTGTGATAACCCATCCCATGCAGTTTGAATATTCTCACACAGTTCCTGCAGACTGTGTGGTACGGGTGGAGGTGGAGTGACACCAGGCCGTCTGGACATGTGTCAACAAACCGTTCACCTTGGCGCTGACCATGGTTCCCCCACACATGGATTTGCTGGTCGTCTCCACCAAGACAAAAGCGGGACTCGTCACTGAAGATGAACCGCTGCCATTCTGAGTCACTCCATGACAGTCTGGCATGACACCACTGCAGTCTTCAGCGACGTTGGGAGTGGTGTGAAGGGCAGTCGTCATAACAGTCTGTGTGCATGTAGCCCTGCATTGTGCAGATGTCCACAATCGTGGCTGGTGGGTCAGTCAGGTACAGCGATAAGGCCCGACCGTGCTTACGTCACAAAGTAAGGCAGCTAAGCGCAAAACTGGAATCATTCGCATGTCTTTTGATGTCAAACCTACCTAGCAAGTTTTATTCCTGTCACTTGATTCCTGCCACTATTTTTCGACAGTTAGTGTAAAACTTGCACGGCATGTGTAGGTTCACTGGGGGCTGTGGATAGCAAAAAAAAAAATGGTTATATTTGTGTTGTACACATCACAGCCCCAGTTCGCATCACCACCACTGTGAAGAAACAATAATTGGTAGCCTACAGTACAATTTCACACCAAACCACTCAGAATGACTTTGGCCTTGTTCAGTCCAGCCTAAATCAGAATTTTTTCAGGTATTTCCAGGTTGATTTCTGATAGCCTGGACACCAACCAAACTCCCCACCCCCCCCAAAAAACAGCCTGAAGTCTGAATACAGCCTCTCAACAACTAAATTACACAAGTCAGTGGAACCCCTTTGAACATCAACGTTAAACCCGTCAGGACAGCAGATTAGCAGTAGCACGAAAGCAGCAGTCAGATGGTCATGTTTAAATATAAATTTTATTTACAACAATATCAACATCAAGGAAAAGAATAAAATGTATTGTAATTTACATCCTGTAAAACGTCAATTTATCAGCCCCCCTTCTCTACATAAGTTAATCAGACCCCTTCCCATGACTCAAAACAAAACAAAGACCATTTCTGCATTTCTCATTTCTAAATATATTTCATCATGATCTGACATAATCTAGGCTATCAAAAATAAACACAAAACAAAAAGTTGTCTTCCTGACTGAAGAGTTTAAGAACGTTCCAGGAAAAGAAAATGACTGATATGTTGCACATGGTAGTTCATCTGATTGTTATTTTTCAAAAAAAGAAAAAAAAAAGAAAAGAGAAGAAATGAAAGAAAGCCTCCAAACGCACAAACACTGCTGAATCAACTGGCCTTGAAATTTAAAGAGTTACACTTGGTTCTGTATACAGCATGTAGTACAAAATCATATTATGCTCATATGATATGTACCTTGCACTCACTCAGCAAAACTCAGCAAAACAATGAAGTATATCTTTGGATTGTGCAAGTTTCTTAAAGGTAGATTTATGACGACCCCAGCGGTAAAATGCAGTTGAGACGTGAAAGCATGGATAGTAACAGGTAGCTTGCAGAGAATAATGGAGAAAATATCACCCTTCCACTACTCAGGTTCTCCACTGAGTTCATAAAATGTTCTCCCTTTGACAAAAGGTAAAATAGCATTAAACCCAGTAAATATTGACCTAAAAACAATAGAACGGACCCAACGTGGCCCCAACGGAAAAAAAAAAATTTACAGTTTATAATAAGAGCATGTATGATACATTTGGAGCGCACAGCATGTACAAGTCCAATTTTATTCACATATAAAACATAAAATCCCATTTAATACTGCAGTACCTTTTGCTTTTTTGACTGATGCACCGTTTAGCATGTATGGCATAGTGAAGAGGTTTATTGCTTGGATCTGCATATAGTGTAAAACTGAAGTAGACCTGTCCTGAAAGCTAGAATTCCACCAAAACAAGTTGGAAAAAAACAGAAATGATTTTAGAAAGTCAATGCTAAACATATTGAGTCTTTCGATAAGGCTAGAACGAGCAAGAAATATTGCAAACATCCTTTTCCTTATTAGCGATAAAGTGCATCCCCACCCATTCAGCTGCTGTACCGTAACCCACCACGTTCAGTTCCACAGCAAGAGAGAAGCGCCCTCTGGTGGTTACGTCAAGTACTGCGTTTACAGCCACACATCTCATATGAGAGAGGGGACTCGGCCGCAGACGGACATCCCCTTTCCTCTCAGTGCTCTATTGCACATACACACGCTCACACACACGCACACACACATTCTGAGAGCATTTCGCACACCGAGCTGGGAAGGAGTCCATTTCAGTCTCTCTCTCATAGTCCCAGCTTGATTACAAGGGTCGCTCATCCAATTGCAGCAGCAGTTCGGCAGTGCTGCATGTTCACTCTCGATGGCTGTTCACTCTCACTGAGGTGGCTTTCTGCTACAAGTACTTCTGGAAAAAACACAGAACCAAATCCAACATGATGTCAGCGGCAGAAACCCAATTAAATCACTCAATTTTGCTAGTTTCAATGCAGCTCCTACTCATGGTACCCCACATCACCTAAAGTGGATAAAAACCTGGTGATAGAGACTTTGGTGGACAATAAAGTAAAAATACTCAAATCTAAGTTAGCCATGTTTTGTGCAGTTCAGTTAAAAAGACAAGATATGCCTGTTAACTGTATATACCTGTTCAGGACCCACTGGCATGCGACCCATGGCCATGGCATTCATGCCCATTTGCCCCTGCATTGGAGGCATCTGTCCTGGCCCATTCACTCCTCCCTGCATGGCACCGTTCATCATCATACCTCCATATTGCGATGGTGCCCCCTGCTGGGGAAACTGCTGCTGCTGCTGAGGGTATGAACTGGGGGGAAAAAAAAAAATAAACAGCACCACGTGAACAGGGGATTGAGTTTAGGACCTGTAACCCATACAGCCACAACTTATAACAGGCCACTTACCTGTTCATGGGCATGCCTCCCTGACCCCAGCCCTTCATCTCTGCTGACTGGTACATGGGGCCGCTCTGAGGGTGCTGCTGCATCATGGGATTCTGAGGGCCTCCCATGCGGCCAGGCATCATGTTTGGAGGGCTGCTGCCAGCGCCCACAAAAGAGGGGTCCCCTTGTTGGCCCATCCCTGCTGTTACAAAACGAATAAACATTATATGTTTTTTTTCTATTCATATTAATTAGAGACTCCAATTCCACAACTGACGTGCATCTAATTTTCCAGCTGTCATACACTATTTGGTTGATTTCCATTGGGTAGATTTTATTTAAACATACCACCATAGTTCCCACCGTAGTTAAACGGCTGCTGGCCCAGCTGGTTCATGGCGGCTCCTCCCATGGGGTTGTCCATGCC